>ML101767.1:0-16422 GCA_003697995.1 Taxidea taxus jeffersonii
GAGTAATATAAGGGTATTCTTGCAAATTCCTAGGGTAAATTTGTTTATTGTTTTAATAATTTACATAACATTAGATGTAGAAGACAATTTTACTTTTCTGTAAGATGATTTACATTTGATATAACTTAATACACACAGATACTTTATAATTTGAATAGTAAGATTTTGGATGATAAAACGTTTTTTAATTAGAGGAAGAGCGAAAGAAGGGAGCAGAGGGAGCGGGAGAGGGAGAGAGAATCTCAAGCAGACGCCACGCCCAACTGAGAGCCCAAACTGGGGTTCTATCCCCAACCCCAAGATCATGGACCTGAGCTGATACCGAGTTGGATGCCCAACCAACTGAGCTACCCAGGTGCCCCAGATGATAAAACATTTTTAAGGCCAAAACTTTTTTTTTTTTTAAACAATCTGAGTTCTAGGATCTTTTTTAAAAAGTGCATTCATCAGCTAATCAAAAAGATGCAACATTCAGAAAACTATATATATAGTTTTTAAATATATGTAAATACATATGTAATAATATATAAATATAAAACATATAATTTATGAAGGTCTATAAATATAATTATATATATATAAAGACTATGTTTTGAGGATTAAGGTTCTTTATGGGTTTTAAGGATCCACTTTTTGACATCAGTTTTCTTTCTTCCCCTTTTGACTTCATGTATCTTCTCCCTCCTTATCTTTTATATTTACTTTTGTAAATTTTTAAATTTCTAGAAAAAGGTAAAATCTTGAATTTGCATGCAAACTCTGAGAGTAATGATAGTAAAAGTAAAATAAGTGTTAAATTCCAAATTCCTGTGTTGCAATGAATAAGTACACTTTTTCTAAAGTTTAAAGTGTATACAGTTTGGGAATAGAAAACTGTTATCTGTTTTTAATGGAATATTTTACACTAACTTGAGTAGTGATTGTGAGTAGTTGCTTTTTTTTTAGGTCTTGAATGCTCTATGTTACTACCTTGTAGTACAAATGTTTAGCCTAAAATAATTGACTGTTAACCTAATAAAGACTATTTTCTTTGACCAACTTATAAAACTCCTAAAAAGGACATTGTATTATTCATAGTGACCTAAACTGCATCATGACAAACCATGGATGTATTTGGATATATGTGAAAAAGGCTTAAACTGTTTATATTGTATATACATACTCTTAGACGTTAGAAACAGATGAATGCTCCAAAGTTAAATGGACAAAGAGCTTGAGCAAAAAGTTGTCTGTGGAAGAAAAAAATTGCCAAAAAATATTTTAAAAAAGAGTCAGTTTCTTAAAAAGTTCATTTTAAAGCAATACTGAGAAAAGGTTTGGCCTCTTATGTTGGCAAAGGGAAAAGGTCTCCTTACATTATCAAGTATAGAAAACAAGTGTAGGGTGCTTGGGTGACTCAGTCGGTTAGGTGTCTGCCTTCGGCTCAGGTCATGATCCCAAGGTCCTGGGAGTCCCACATCAGGCTCCCTGCTCGGTGGGGAGTCTGCTTCTCCCTCCGCCCCTCCCCCCACTCAGGCTCCCTCACTCTTTCTTTCTCTCTCTCCCACAAAAATAAATAAAATTAAAAATCTTAAAAGAATAGAAAACAAGCATATTCATATACAAAGCTAGCAGGAGTATAAATGCATGTTAAGAAGAATGTATCATTAGACCTAGAAATTATACTTTAAATAGTTTACCTAAGGAAATAGTACCAATTTCATGCAGACAATTAGAATATTTATTATAGCATCATTTTTTATAGTAGAAAATTGGAAATAAATTAGTTTAGGCTTAGGGACTATTTGTGATATACCCCAGTGATGAAATATTGAGATATCCATATATTTTATGATTTTTGGTACTTATTGACCTGGTAAGATCTCTTTTAATATATTAAGTGGGACGGGGAAGGAAAAGAGAAATAATGGTTTTCTCTAATCACTCCTATGGTATTACCTTCATTTTATTTCTTCATTTCCATTTTATTTCTTCCTGTGTACACATACTGTTTTGTACAAGGAAGGCTATTTTGAAATTTTAAAACCCAGTAGAAACTACCCCATTTTCATTTTGATAAACATGAAGTTTAACTGTATGAACTGTACACCCATTTTCATATGGTTGTTCCAAAAGCTTAACTGTTTTGTGTGTGGGTTTAATTTTGTCTCCAAGAAAGTTCCAAAAGAAAAGATAAAAATAATGATATTTTGAAGATTCACAATAAATCAAAATAAAACTCCACTCCTTGTTCTTGCTGGGTTGGCTTTGGTCTTAAGTGGACCTGCTGATAAACCTTTATCTGTCTCCTCAAGGAGAGAAATTTTGTCTTGTATGTAACGGTATACTAGAATCCAGTTCTGATGCTAACCACCCAGAATTGGCATCAGACTCCACCATTGGTTTAAGGTCATGGTTTCCAAAAAGACTGCCCTCACTTTAGTTGTCATCTGTAAGTTTGAGGGTCCCCAGGTCACCCATACTTCTGACCAACTGGCTACAAACCCAGGGGATTTCCATGACCCCCTACCCCTACAAGACTGCCCTCATTTCAGATGGCAGCCATAAGGTTGGGGGTTCTGATCAGCCTACTATGAATTTGGAGGTTCCCATGATGCTCTCAGGTTTAGTAATTCACTAGAATGACTCAGAACTCAGGAAAGTGCCCTTTTTTTTTTTTTTTTTTAAGATTTTATTTGTTATT
The DNA here is from genome assembly GCA_003697995.1 of Taxidea taxus jeffersonii. Classification (NCBI taxonomy): domain Eukaryota; kingdom Metazoa; phylum Chordata; class Mammalia; order Carnivora; family Mustelidae; genus Taxidea; species Taxidea taxus. The sequence goes on from ML101767.1 coordinate 2,684, forward strand.
TGACAGATCACAGGCAGGCAGAGAGGCAGGCAGAGAGAGAAGGGGAAGCAGGCTCCCCACTGAGCAGAGAGCCAGATTCGGGGCTTGATCCCAGGACCCTGAGACCATGACCTAATCCGAAGGCAGAGGCTTAACCCACTGAGCCACCCAGGCACCCCTGTGCTTTATTTTCAACTACAGGGTTTTTTTGTTTTGTTTTGGTTTGGTTTGGTTCTTTTTTTGGTTTTGTTTTGTTTAAGTAGGCTCTATGTCCAGCCTCGAGCCCAATGTGGGCTTGAACTCATGACCCTGAGGTTGAGACCTGAGCTGAGATCAAGAGTCAGACACTCAACTGACTGAGCTACCCAGGCTCCCCTATTACAGTTTTTTATAAAGGATCCAAATCAGTAGTGAAGATACACTTAAAGTGAAATGTGGAAGTTGGGAGGAGCCTGAATGCAGAACTTATATACTTATGTGCCCTCTCCTAGTGGAGTCAAGGCTTGTCACCATCCCAGCACTCTGGTGTATTCACAAAGCTTCAAGTGTCAGGTGTTTTTATTGGGGTTTCACTTACTTCATATTTGAGTAAGTATGATTGAACCATTGGCCATCTGATTGAACCTCAATTTCCAGTCCCCTTCCACTCCCTGGCTCCAAGCCCCATCCCTCTGATCACATGGCTGATCTTTATGGCGCTCATACCCATCCTGAGTCATCTTGCCAGCATAAACTCAGGTGTGATTTAACAGATTCATGAACAACAAAAGTATTCCTGTTACTCAGGAAATACTAAGAATTTAGTCTCTTCATAGGAGCCAAAACAAAGGCCAGTCAAATTCTTTGTTAAAAATCTTTAAAAATTTTTTTTAAATTAAAAAAATTTTAAATAAAAAGATAAAAATCTTTTTATCTTTAACACTATAGACTTGGTGCCTTGAACACAATTCAGCACTCAGATGTTGGTTGATAGGAGTAATTTTAAGAAAAGGTTTTAGTTTTTCCCCTTCTTTCAATCTACCAACCAAAGTTCACTGAGGAATTAGAGGTTCTCTCCCTTATAAGGTTTCTTTTATTAAAGAAAACATGATACTGACACTTGTTAAAATGGTGAGGAAGACTTTATTCAAGATTATTGCAATAGGAGCAAGAGATGGAACTCAGCTCTGAATACAGCAGGGATAAGTGAAGATTTATAGCCAAGGAGCAGGGTGTGGAGGTCAGGAGATACAAAATCACTAAGAGAAGGCATCAACAGTAGCAGAATTCTTGCAAAACTGACCTAATAGGATTCTTCTTCAGGGTATACCAGGACTTAGACATCAAAAGTGGGATTAAGGAACTCGACCAAGTATCAAGTGTGATCAGATATTAACAGTTGGGGAATTTTTTTTTTAAAGATTTTATTTATTTATTTGACAGAGATCACAAGTAGGCAGAGAGGCAGGAAGAGAGAGAGGAGGAAGCAGGCTCCCCACTGAGCAGAGAGCCCAATGCGGAGCTTGATCCCAGGACCCTGGGATCATGACTTAAGCCGAAGGCAGAGGCTCCAACCCACTGAGCCACCCAGGCGCCCCAAGTTGGGGGATTTTTTTAAAGATTTTATTTATCTATTTGACAGACAAGAGATCACAAGTAGGCAGAGAGTCAGGCAGAGAGAGAGGGGAGTAAGCAGGCTCTCTGTTGAGCAGAGAGCCCAACATGGGGCTCGATCCCAGGACCCTGAGATCATAACCTGAGCCGAAGGCAGAGACTTAACCCACTGAGCCAACCAGGCGCCCCAACAGTTGGGGGATTCTTGCTAAGGCTGGGCTATGGAGGCCCAGCAAGGACAGAAAAGACACAGAAGGCCAAGGTCAAAGCTTTCTTAAGAACGGAGTTTAGGGGTGCCTGGGTTGCTCAGTGGGTTATTCCCTTATGGAACTTTGTTTCCTGTCAACATTGTTATGGAAAGTACTGATTCAATCAGTTGCTCTAAGCAATTTTTCTGGCACCCTTTCTGTATATAATTGTCACAAAATAAAGTAATAACAGGTGCATCTCTAAGTAATTTACCATAATCATGGATGTTTTCTTTAAGATTGCTTTTCATGCTATGTTTGGAAGATGTAGTGTGTAGATTCAGTATATTAACAATTACATGTTCATTTTCTGGAAACTTTGAAAATATTTTGATAAATTTTAACTTACACTGGATGTACTTAGAGGAGAGAAAATTTATGTAAATATTGAGTATATACTACTGGTAATGGAAACTGAAGCTCTCTTCTGTCACAATAGCCAAGTTTACTCAATTTCACTGTTGTTTTCCTAAATGCTCTGATTTTTTAAGGAATTCACTGGGAAAAATATCTTCTCATAAAATCTTAAAAATAGTTTCTGGGGTGGGGCACCTGGGTGGCTCAGTCATTTATGGGACTGACTCTTGGTTTGGGCTAAGGTTATGATCCCAGGGTCCCGGGATCAAGCCCCTTATGGGGCTCTGTGCTCGGCAGAGAGTCTGCTTGAAATTCTCTCGGTCTCTTTCCCCTCCTCCCCACTGTTGGTGCATGTTCTCTTTCTCTAAATAAATAAATCTTAAAAAAAAAAATAGTTTCAGGGTTGTTATGGAATGCCTTTCCTAATAAGTTTAAGGGGTGAAGAATTTTTGCTTCACATGCTGAGCACAACTCTATTAAACTAGTAGACATTATTTTCCAACTTTTCTACTGCATGTTTCTTGACAAATTTTTTGTAGGATTTAAATGGGTTGAACATTATTTTTAGAGGAAAATTCTGGTTTTCTGATAAATCCTAAAATTTTTTTCTACCAAACAAGCTTCATCAGTGGATTATATGTGATAAGACAATTGAAATTAAAACGTTTGTTTTGCTTAAGTCTTCTTACCATTTAAACTTGCTTTCAAGGGAGCCTGGCTGGGTCAGTTGGTATAGTATGTAAGTCTTATTCTGGGGATTTTGAGTCTGAGCCCCACACTGGGCATAGAGATTACTTAAAATCCTAAAAATAAATAAATAAATAAAAATAGACTTGCTTTCAGAGTTAAATCTCCTCACCCCCTTACCCCCTCACCCCCAGCTTTTTCAACCATGAGTGACATAATTGAATTTGGTAAACATTGAGTTGGCAAAATGGCCAAGCTGGACACCTGGCTAGCCCAGTTGGTGGAACATGTGACTCTTGATCTTCAGGTTGTGAGTTTGAGCCCCATTTGTGGCATGGAGTTTACTTTATAAAAAAGATTTAAAAAAGAAGTGTAGGCATTTGTGTTAACATTTCATTAAGTTATTTTTCTCCTTCATAAGTAGTATTTTGAAAACTGTAGGTTGGGATGTTATTTGCTTTACTTTTTTAGGTTTTAAGAAATTGGATATAAACCAAGTTTATAAAACAGATATTGGTTGAAAACCTGGTTTCTTTGAAAGCTTTTTTGCAGTTAAAAATAAATTTTTATCTTGGGTTTGGCAGTTGAGTTTGTAGATAATGACACCAAAAGCATGATTCTTGAAATAAATAATTGATAAGTTGGGCTTCACTAAAATTAAAAAGTTCTGCTCTGCATATAGCCATGGACTGAGGGGAAATATTTATAAAACACATATCTGATAAAGCACTGTATCTGAAATATACAAAGAACTCTTAAAACTCAACAGTAAGAGAACAAACTACCCAATCAAAAAGTAGCAAAAGGATCTGAACAGATAGTCACCTCACCAAAGTAGATACACAGATGGCAAATAAACATATCATAGGATGGCCAATATCTTCATTAGGGAATTGTAAATTAAAATAATAATGGGATACTACTACACACTTATTAGAATGGTTAAAATCCAAAACACTGACAACAACTGCTGGTGAGGATGTGAAGCAACGGAAGTTCTCATTCATTGCTGGTGGCCTTGTAAAATGGTACAGTAACTCTGGAAGATGGTTTGGCAGTTTCTTAGAAAACTAAACCTAATCTTATTATATAATCTAACAATTGTGCTCCTAGATATTTACCCAAATGAATTAAAAACTTAGGTCCACACAAAACCAGCACACCATGTTTGTAGCAGCAGCTTTATTCCTAATTGCCAAAATTTGGAAACCACTGTGATTTCCTTCAGAAGGTGAATGAATAAATTGTGGTATGTCTGTATGATGGAATATTATACAGTGCTAAAAGAAATGAGCTGTCCAGTCATAAAAAAGACATGAAAGAGCCTTAAATGTGTATTGTGAAATAAAAGAAGCAATTCTGAAAAGGCTATATAGTGTATGACTCCAATTATATGACATTATGGAAAAGGCAAAACTTTGGAGACAATAAAATGATGGGTTAGTGGTTGCCAGGTGTTCAGGGATGACAAGGGAGGGATGAGGGATTGGAGTACAGAAGATTTTTAGGGCAGTGAAACTATTCTATATGATGTTATAGTGGTAGATGCATGTCATTATGTATTTGCCAAAACAGATAGAATGTACTACAAAGAATAACCCTAATGTGAAGTATGGAGTTTAGTTAATAGTGTATCAGTATTGATTCTTCAGTTGTAACAGAAAGACATTGATAATGGGGGCTATTAACAGTTGTGGTTATGGAGAGGGAATATATCTTTCTGTTAAGTTTTTTTTTTTTTAATTTAAAACTGCTTTAAAAGATAAAGTATACTAATTTTAAAAATACAAAAATTTAATCATCAATTCTAGTGATATGTCAGTATTTTTTGGCTAAAATTAGTAATGATTACTACAAATGATTATCCTTATAGTTAATGAATATACATTCATTGCTAAGAATAGAATTATATGGTAAGAAAATGAAAGTTCAGGGCTGTGCTTCATCTTATTTATGTTAACTCATGATATTTTGACTTAAGATTATTGGTTTTATCAAAGGAAAGGAGTGCAAAATTGGTTGTCAATTTAATAAATAGAGTAAAACTTTTACTTAATAAGCCTTAATCTAGTGAAGACTTAAATTTGGAAAACATAATAGTACTTAAAATTCAGTGCAAGTTTTTAGTCTTTAAAAGGAAAAAACAACTGAAATCTTGTGGCACTTATTGTGTGATAATTAAGATATGTTTAGTACATTTTATGTGAGGGGGCCCATTACTGTTGCAGGCTTTATTATGCAATAAAACTTGAATGGATTTAAAATTTTTTGGTTTCCTGAAAAATAGTATGTTGAATTTAGAAATTCAACATACTATTTGTTAGAATTTTAACAGTGAAGATTTTACCTAAGTACAGATTCACAGCCCATTATCCAAAACTCTTGGAGCCAAAATTTTTTGAATTTTTGAATTTTTTGAATTTTTGAATTTTTTGAATTTTTTTGAAAGGTTATGATTTATATACCTTATGTAATATTCTTGGTGGAGTTGACCATAATCAAAGACATGAAGATCTATGTAGTGAAATATGACTAGTACAAGTAAGTGAGGTAAATAAAGGCTAGGGTCATTTCTTCATTTGTTCAGGTTAAGGTTTGCCATTAGGTAAGTTCTGGTTGGGATTTTGAGGGTCTTGAATCTTAGAATAAGGGATTGTGGGCCTTTTAAAGAAAGCTCATTTAAAAATTTAATTCCTTGGCCATGTTATATGGTTACTTTGAACAAATATTTAAAAATCCTAAATTTAGTTTCTGTTTAGAAACAGGACCTATGTTTAAAAGTGTAAGCTTAAAACTGCTTATGTGAAACTAACTCATTTGTGATTGGAGGGCAGGATTGGTGATGTAAGCCATAAAAAATAAACATGTCCAGTGCAGCACAGGGATTTTGAATACTACCTTATTCAGTAATTGTGAAGTGTGAGCAAAAATAGTGTCTGTAAAGAAGTCACTCATGAAACATTTGGTGTTTCCCTGGAGCCATAAATAGCTTATGTCGTGTATTTGGCTTTCTGGAAGAGCACTTAATATTCTATTGTAGCACATTCCTGTGGGCTCCTTCTTTAAGGATTAAAAAAATTCTCCACAATTTTTGTCAATTTTTAAAGATTTTATTTATTTGAGAGAGAAAAGGAATGAGCAAGAGACAGAGCACGAGTAGGGAAGGAACAGAGGGAGAGGCAGAAGCAGACTCCCTTCTGAGTAGGGAGTCCAATGTGGGGCTCGATTCCAAGGTTTCAGGATCATAACTGGAGCTGAGGGCAGAGACTCAACTGACTGAGCCATGCAGGACCCTCCCCTTATCAATTATTTTTAAGCTTTTATATTTGGGATGAGAATTGAGATAGGGTCTCAAAAGTGACTGTTTACTGCTTTATCATGACCCTGTTTTTTTTTTTTTAAGATTTTATTTATTTATTAGAGAGCACGAGCATAGGCAGACAGAGAGGCAGACAGAGGCAGAGGGAGAAGCAGGCTCCCTGCTGAGCAAGGAGCCCGATGTGGGACTCCATCCCAGGACGCTGGGATCGTGACCTGAGCCGAAGACAGCTGCTTAACCAACTAAGCCACCCAGGCGTCCCGACCCTGTGTTTTTAACATGACAAGAAATGAAATTCTGTATTCCTTTCTTTTTTTTTAAGGAGTTATTTACTTATTTGACAGAGGGAGCATGAGTTGGGGGGGGAGTATAAGTGGGGGGGAGCATGAGTGGGGGAGGAGCAGAGGGAGAGGGAGAAGCAGACTCCCTGCTGAGCAGGGAACCCAACTGGGGGCTCCATACCCCAGGATCATGATCTGAGCTGAGGGCAAACGCTTAACTGACTGAGCCACCCAGGTCCCCCATTCTGTATTACTTGCAGAAAGAAAACTTTCTGTGTTTTTACCTCTGTTTTTGGGCTTTGAACAGTCAACACCAGTTCAGAGCATGGTATCAGAACAGCCAACTTTCAGAAGACCTGTCCCAGTTGCTACTCACCAGAGTGGGTAGCAGCAGGGAGTAATCTTTTTAATCAAATGACTTTCCAACAGCTGTTCTTGGCTTGGCTGTCTTGGTTTAGATGGTGGGGTGGGGGTGGAGATCCAATTTGTGATGTCCTTGTATCTAGGGGGTTATAAGCAGAGGTCACTGGCAGGGCAGTAAAAGTGGAATGAATGGTCTAGTGATTCAGTGATTTTTCTCAACAGAATGCATGGGAGTTGTGAAGTACAGTGTACCAGACATGTGTTCATTTAAATATGTATGTGTGTTCAATCAGATACATTCTTATACTTGATTATTAATTTTCTAATATGCTTAAAAGCATTCTTTTTGGAGTTGTCAAAATTTGAGAGAAAAAAAATGAGCTTTCTTTCAAAGTAATTTCTCTGTAACTTGGGGGTGGAGAGTATACCCTTGTTTAATTTTAATCTGTGCATTACCTGTTTCCAGGGTGGAGAGTAATTCTATTTCGTGTGTCCCAGTAAGAGAATGATTGGTTAAGGAGATGAGAGGAGTAACTGGAGAGGCACCCATTTTGTGGACTATGGAGTTTTGCTTATTCTCTTTGTAATTATTGTAATGTGGGTGCTTGTTGTTTGGTTTAGAACTTTTTCATATATGTTAAGTGGAAGGCTGTGTTGTATCACATGAGTGTCTCCTCTGTATGAATTACTACTAAGTTACAGATTCTTTATCTCCCCATAGCAGCTCTCTGAGGCTAGTAGGTATTTTTCCTTAATAGCTACCAAAGAGCATAGTTGGGATTTTAACTTCAAGTCTGACTTACTCTGTTGTTCACATTCTTTTTAACAATACTTCATTGTCTTCAGTGTGAAGTAGGTCTGTTTTGATGGAAGTGGGTAAGTCCTGTAGATTCCTCTGTTTTGGTTTTCTTTTGTCATTTGAAAGTTGTCCTGTGAGTCAAGGTGGTGAAGATAAGATTAGGGAATAGTGGCAGGAAGCTTGGATTAGTGTGATAGCAGCCAGCAAAGGTTAAGGTGGAGCTTGTCTGTCTAGGTTGACTTTATCTACCCAAGCAATTTCTGAATCCTGACCTAAATTCCTAAAGAGTGAAAATTTGAATTTGAATCTGAAATTCAGTGTGACTTTGTGCAAGTCACTTAATCTGTTTGTATGTATTTATCTAACTGAAAAAGGATGCTCTTCTGTTAATTAGAAAGCCATGAGAAGAGGACGGTTTCAGTGATGCAAATAATACACCAATCAAAGTCTGTCCTTTTTCTTAAGAATAGAGTTCCCTGATATTGCTCCCAGTGTAGCAAACTACTTTGGTGTTGTATTTTGGAGAAAGACACTGCCAATTATTCACCTTTTAAGTGGAAGCAAAATGCTTTGCATGTATTTTTTTCCCCTAATCTTCTCTCATTGTCTAATTTTACTATTCATTTAGGATTTTCATAAGCTTTTCTGTAGAATTATAGTAACTCTAGAGGAATATCTGGTGGTTTACTGTACTTGAATATAGGTCAGTAGCCTCTTTGGGAATCTTTAAAAAAATAAGCTGATCCTCCCCTCCTCAGATTTAGTAAGAAATTCTCATTTCCCTTAACTTTTCTACTTCAGAGATCCATTTCGTTGTCTGTCTCAGCCATTAAGCTTCCATGATCATATCCTACTTGATGCCATTTCTAATAACTTAAACTCCACCATAATCTGTGTTTTAAGCATTCTGCTTTCTAACCATCATTTTCATGAAAACAATTTCCTCTCAGTCACCAGCAGTTTCTAAGTTGTTAAATCTGGTGATCTTCATCTTACTTGCTCTATCAGCAGCATTCAGAAAACAGTGAAAAAAATGTTTTATTTTGAAATAATTTTAGACTCTCCTACACGTTGCAAAAGTAGTTCAGAGATTTCCCTGTTCCCTTCACCCGCCTTCCTCCAGTGATAACATTTTACATAACCAGGGTAAAAGTCTCAGTACTAACTGAAATACAGACCTTTTTCAGATTTCACCAGTTTTTACTGTGGGATGTGTGTGTGTGTGTATGTGTGTGTGTGAAATTTATCACACGTAGAGATTTGTGTAACTGTTCAGAACTGTTGATCACCCCAAAGAAACTCCCTCAGATTGTCTCTTTCTAGTCACACCCTTCCCCAGTCCATAACACTTGACAACCAATAATCTATTCTTCACTATAATTCTGTCATTTGTTATATAAATTGATTCATATAATATATATTTGAAATTGACTTTCTGATGTCTTAGGGACATCTTGGTTATTTCCAGTTTTTGACTATTACAAGAAAAACTGTGAGGTTCATTTTTTTTTTGTATGTGTGAATGAATGACTAATTGTCTCAACATCTTTCACGGAAAAAAGATTCTTCCTCCTCCATTGGATTGCTTTTGTGTCTTTGTCAAAAAAAAAAAAAAAGTTTGGCTGTACTTGTATGAGTGAACATAATTTTCATTTTTTCTAGGGTAGATTACCCAGTAGTGGAATTGCTGTCTTTTGGTAAATGTATGTCTAAATTTCTAAGAAATTGCTAACCTGTTTCTAGAGTGGCTATACCATTTTTCATTCTCAACAGAAATTCTCAACAGAAAGGACTAAGAGGTCCACTTGTACATCTTCACCAGCACCAGTAATTTATTTTCCATTTTAGCCATTCTAATAGGTATGCAGTGATGTGTTCTTTAATTTGCTTTTCTCTAATGGCTATTGATGGCGAACATCTTTTCATGTGGTTGCCGCATAACCACGTATACTCTTTGGTTGAGTATATGTTTAAGCTTTTGCTTATTTTCTGGTGAGATTTCACTTTATTTATATTTATTTATATTTATATTTATATATATATATATTTATATTTATATTTTTTTCCATGGAGTTTAGAGAGATCTTAATTTATTCTGAATACATAAAGTCTTTTGTTGAATATGTGATTTGCAAGTATCGTTTTCCCTGTATCTTGTCTTTTCATTCTGTTAAATGTCTTTTGAGAGCAAAAATTACTTTTGAAGAATCAAGTTGATATTTTTTCTTTTCTTTCTTTTTTTAAAAGATGATTTATTTGAGAGAGAGATAGAGAGAAAGAACAGGGGTAGAGGCAGAAGGAGAAGGAGAGAAGCAGACTCCCTGCTGAGTGGGGAGCCTGATGAGGGCGGGGCTCAATACCATGACCCTGAGATCATGACCTGTGCCGAAATTAAGAGTCACAGCTTAACTGTGTGAGCCACCAGGTGCCCTGGTATTTTTTCTTTTATAGACTGTGTTTTTGGTGTTGTGTCCAAGAACTCTTCACCTAACCCTATTACAAAAACTTCTAAAACTGTTTTTTCTTTTTTTTTTAAGATTTTATTTATTTACTTGACAGAGAAACCTCGAAGAGAGAACACAAGCAGGGGGAGTGGGAGAGGGAGAAGCAGGCTTCCGGCTGAGCAGGAAGCCCGATGTGGGGCTCCATCCTAGGACCCTGGGATCATGACCGGAGCTGAAGGCAGATGCCTAATAACTGAGCCACCCAGGCGCCCCTAAAACTGTTTCTTTTACAGTTTTAAAGTTTTCTATATTGTTCTATCTCTGTAATCCATTTTGTGTTAAGTTTTGTATCCGTACTCATTTTTTGGTGATCTCATCCAGTTTCATAGCTCTGATACCCCTTCTGTGCCAAATGTACACCTTTAGCTTGGATCTCTCCCCCAGGGGGCTCTATGTCCAACTCCCTACTTAGTATCTCTACTGATGGGTACATCAAACTTGATGCATCAAAGTATGAACTCTTAAATCTATCCTTTGCCTGCTCTGATATTCAGTCTCCAATCTTCCCTGTCTCAGTTAATTTAACTTTATTTTTTATTTTTAAAGATTTTATTTATTTATTTGACAGAGATCACAAGTAGGCAGAGAGGCAGGCAGAGAGAGAGAGGAGGATGCAGGCTCCCTGCCGAGCAGAGAGCCCGATGTGGGGCTCGATGTGGGGCTCGATCCCAGGACCCTGGGACCACGACCCGAGCCGAAGGCAGAGGCTTAACCCACTGAGCCACCCAGGCGCCCCTTTTTATTTTTTTTTTTTAAAGATTTTTATTTTCTTTTTTTAAGTAGGCCCCATTCCTAACATGGGGCTGAAACTCACAACTAACCCTTAGATCACGAGTTGGATCCTCTCCTGACTGAGCCAGCCAGCCACCTTCCCCGAACCCCAGCCCCCTCTCTGGTCTCTCAAATGGAAAACCTTAGGGTCATCCTTCACTTCTCTTTCCCTACACTCCTATCCAATCCATCCATCAACAAATGCTGTTGACTCTACTTTGAAAGTGAATCCACAACTTGACTACTACAAGATCTGTGTTGTATTTGCAGTTATGTCTCCCCTCAGACTAGTGCCTGGTACAGAGTAGTATGACCCCACTTAATGGTTGAATTGAATGATTGTTTCTTTCTTAAAGAGATGGTACTCAAGACTTTGAGATTTTACCTTCTCTAGTTGAATTATATTATCTCTTAATGTTGACAAAAATAAGTTATTTTTATATCTTCCTTAAGCTTCTTGAATTCATCAGACTTGTTACAGATGGAATTCCTTGAGATTTTGGTCAATATACTGAGTTGTGTTCAAATACAGTTAATATTAAACTTTTCAGAGTTCTTTCTTTAAGATTTAGTGATAGAATTTTCAAATAGGAGAATATTCTAGTTTTAGTTATAATTTCATAGCTGGTTGAAAAAGTTATTTTTCATGAAAACGTGCCTCTAGTAAGGATTAATATTAATGAAATATACTCATGTCAGCACTCTGTGTAACATGAGAGTGTATTATATGTAAGGCAACTGCTCTGAATTGCTTATAGCAAAAGAAATACATTCAGTGCTTTAAGCAATAAAACTGATCTTAGTTCGTTCTTCTTTACTCTTGTTTTTTGGTGTAGTTCAGTGATTGTTTTTGGTTCATTCCCTCTGTTCCTGAACTTTATCATGTACTCCCCATGTACCTGAGTGCACTATATTTTATGCATGAATGGGGCCGAGTAGCTTCACAGGTTTTTAGATAGTCACCACGGTTTTGTGCTCTTTAAATATAAGCAAAAGGAAAAGAAATAAAGCATTGACATATTCTTTTTACTATTTTAGAAGTATGATTATATCTCAGGTCCTCACTAACATCTTTGACAACTTGTATCTTCAAAACTGACTCTTTCCTACTTGAAATTTCCCCATTGGTGAGTAAACAAAGGTAGGTTTTCAAATGACCTAATAAAGAAGGTAGACTAAACACCTCCCTTATCTGTTCAGCCACAGTGAAGTATCAAAAGTAATAATAGATCCATTTATTCTGCAGTTCAGTCTATACCTTTACATTCTTTATATTTATATTTTCCATATCTACATCCTTTCTTCTTGTTCAGGCATTAAGAGAAGAATATGATCCCTGAGGTCTTTCACAAATGCACATGGTCCTCTCTGTTTGGTGGTATCTTTTATTTGCCAGTAGGGTCTGTTCCTCTTTGAGGCTACTGAAGTGTGCCTGACCTCAGGGTGCCTGACAGTTTTGTGTCAGCATTTCTCAGGCTGATGCCTGCTGCTTTTAGCCTTGGGGAATTGTGTTCCTTAAAGATTTACTGCTGTGAACTCAGGAGTTGCATGCCACTCTTCCCTGAACATGGGATAGCTTTACAACTCCAACTCCATAATGGAATACCATTCTGCAGTAAAAAGGAACAAGATACCAGTCTATGCTACACCATTGACGAATCTTGAAACATTATTTTGTGGAGGTGTTCATGTAGTTTTCATAATTAGGAGAGTTCCCTTCACATGTAAAAAAGTTCTTAACCACAGTTTCTCAGTTCTGCTGGACACCCCACCACCAGTCTTTACAACTAACACCTTTGTTTACATCATGGTTTTAAGATGCTGAGTGTTTGTGTAGAGGAAGTTAAAGATGTTGTGTGACTATGTTTTGTTTTTTAAAGATATTATTTATTTTAGGGAGAGAGAGCACTCACCTGTGTGGGTTGAGAGAGTAGTAGAAGGTGGGGGAGAAAGAGAATCCCAAGGGGACTCCCCCTTAAGCATGAAGCCTGACATAGGGTTCGATCCCACAACCCCTAGACCACAACCCCAGCTGAAATCAAGAGTTAGAGACCTAACCAACTGAGCCACCCAGGCATCTGACCATGTTCTTATGTTATCTTTTCCTATCTCTGGGAAAGGATGGAGAAGTGCTCTGGTGGTATTTAGTTGGTGAAAGTGGTGAGTTACTGTATCACACATTCTCTTTTGAACCATGACACATATTCACTAGTAGAAAGTAGAAGACTGGGGCGCCTGGGTGGCTCAGTGGGTTAAAGCCTCTGCCTTCGGCTCAGGTCATGGTCCCAGAGTCCTGGGATCGAGCCCCACATCAGGCTCTCTGCTCAGCAGGGAGCCTGCTTCCCCCTCTCTCTCTCTGTCTGCCTCTCTGTCTACTGTGATCTCTGTCAAATAAATAAATAAAATCCTAAAAAAAAAAAAAAAAAGAAAGTAGAAGGCTGTATTTATTTGTGAATAAGTAGGAGTTTACCATACAGAAAATCTGATTCTTAAATGTATGAATGACTAGCTACGTGGGCATATTAAAAAGCAGAATGTGGGAGTGTAAAGTGGTACAGCCACTTTGGAAAACAGGTTGGCAATTTCTTAAGTTTAATGTAAACTTATCACATACATATATACCATATGATTTGGCCATTCTACTCTGAGGTGTCTACTCACTAGAAAGGGAAATACACGTCCACACAAAAACATGTCCATGAATGTTTATAGTGGTCTTACTCCTACTAGACAAAAACGGAAACAATCCAAATATCCACTGACTGGTGAGTGGGTAAACCAGATGTTGTTTATCCATGCAGTAGGATACTATTTAGCAATAGAAAAGGAAAAAAAAAA
>ML101767.1:21422-35932 GCA_003697995.1 Taxidea taxus jeffersonii
TTAGCTTGATGGTTATGGCATTACTACTGGGAGAATGGGTCTCAGAGAGAGTACCTTCCATACTTGGGGAAGTCTTGACACAGACTTCATATTGAAGGTTTCTGCTAATCTATAACTCTTTTATAGAGCATTCCTAGTTTGTATGCTGTATATTAATCAGTATATCTGCTCAGTGAAGTAAAGGAGACCTGAATTCTTAAAGCTGACTTTTAGGGAAGAGACAGTTTAGGAGGTGAGTATGAGGCATAATCTTGAGGGAAAACATAGGTGAAAACAGAAAGAACTGTCTTTTTGTGCTTGACTTCATTGTCCATTTTCCTTAAACTTGGTTTAAGTTCAGATCCTTTTCATAGCAGCTCAAAACTTGATAGATGGTATAGAAGCAAGTGGACAACACATTATTTAGATTCTCTGATAGCTTAGCCATGACCATGTCCTGTCCAAATGTGGTAGTAATGTAGAGACAAAATGGGTAATGTCAAAAAGCTGTTTTCCTTTCGGAAGCAGAGTGCATGACAAATCGGTTTGGGAATAGTGTTGAAAACCCTGTGAGCGGCAAACAAGAGTATGAGAAGGGATTTTTTTGATCTTCTCTACAATCTGCGTGTTTGGGCAGAAGAAAGGGAAAAAGATACTCTTGGTTAGATTGGTTAAGCATTGATCCTCTTACTACCTTTATAATTTAAACTGTAATCTTTCTAACTTGTGTTGCATGCATTGCTGCATTTCCTTTTTATGTGTGCTCTTATTTATTTTCATGGCAAATGCATTTTTAAACAGTCTCTGGGTTAATTATTGCCATTCATTAATTTTCATATTTCCATTTTAATGATATTTTCATTTATTCCTTTTGCTAGCTGGATTGCCTTTTGCAATTCTTACTTCAAGGCATACCCCCTTCCAGCGAGGAATATTCTGTAATGATGAGTCCATCAAGTACCCTTACAAAGAAGACACCATACCTTATGCGTTATTAGGTGGAATAATCATTCCATTCAGTATTATTGTTGTAAGTCAAATCCACTTTTCCAAGTTTATCACTTTTGGGCAGTTGGCTTAATTTTGTGTTAATCTGTTAATGACTGAATGCATAAATGTCCAAAACAATGTATTTTTTTTAACGTTTAATTGAAGGTGTTATCTGATCAAGATGATCCCAGCTATTTTAAGTGGAACCAAAGGAATAACAGTGTATAGTTAAAGAACCTTACTGAATGTGTGTAGCTTTTATGCTAATCTTTTCCAAGTCACTGTGATTTTTAAAGCTCTAATTTGCTGTTGTTATAGTAATCATGCAATAGATACATGTTATAGCAGTATGTTTTTTAGCACACTTTATACCTAGGGTATTGCTTTATAATTTGTGGAATCTGTCTGTATGTGTGTACCTACTTCCTAGTTACAGGGTTCTAAAAAAGAAAAACAACTAATGTTAAGACTTCATTCTAACCCCTGTTAAAGAATTTTTATATAATGCCAGCAAACTAAAGAGAAAAGCCAGAGTTCTATATATAATCAGCAGTGAATGAAAGAAATTTTTTATTGGTACTGAAACCTAATAGTAACCATTGCTTTTAGGGTTTCAGGTGGGAATGCTTAGAGATTGTGCTCCAAGGAGAAGACATCAAGGGATTGAATTAGATTATTTAATAATTTCTCAATTGAGAGAGTCTATGACTTAGATTAAATAACTTTATGCTCCATGACTGGTAACTTTAGAAAGAAGATTTATGTTGGTTTAAAGTAGAAAATATGGTCCCATCCAGGAGATAGGCCAATGAGATAACATGTATGCCTTGTCTGTTTTGGTGTTTATTGAAAAAAACTCTTAATTTAGAAATTCAGTATTTTATTCAAGAATTATCACAGCTCCTTATGAGCATTGAGAATGAATCAACTCATTATTTGTGGCACATAATTAATAAAAGAAAACTTGTCTCATAAACATGTTTGTTTTATGAGACTGTGAGTTCCTGGAAGGCAGAGATGGTGCTTCATTCTTCCTAGTACCCTCGCTGCCTGCCATGGAGCCGGACATGGTAGAACCTGGCATGTCTTAGGTGCTGGAATGACATGAGAGTAATTACTAGGGACATTGGTTGACCCTCCTATAGTATGGTGAGGTTTTAAGAAATCAGCAGACCCCTTTAATCTAGACAGATCTTTACACTGAATTTTTAACTACAAAAAGAATGAAAGCCAAGCCTATCAAGTGTTCCTTTAAGAAGGCAGTAAGAATAGATTTTTAAGAAATATGTGTGTTTCTGAGATACTATTTGAATTTAAAGTTTTTAGTAGGATACTGAGCTGCAAATAGAGTTGCCCCTTGAACAAGATGGGGTTAAGGAACACTGATACCCAGTGCAGTCAGAAATTGGTGTTAAAAATTTTAACTCCCCCAAAACTTAACTACTATGAGCCTGGTTGCCCGGAAGCCTTACTGAGAACATAAAGAATCAATTAACACATATTTTGTATGTTACATGTATTACACGGTAAAGTCAGCTAGAGAGAAAAGAAAATGTTAGTAAAGTCCTAAAGAGAGAATACATTTACAGTACTGTATAATAAAAGTGGACCCACTCGGTTGCAACACATGCTGTTGAAGGGTCAGCTGTAGTAGCTCAGTTCAGAAAAGATAACTCCCTTGGAGTACTCGAACCCTGCTGCAAATGGACTAGTCTTTCAGTTCAGTTTGACTTTGTGTCTCAGTCAAAAGGATGCTGCACAAGCAAAACTACAGAAATCCAGTACAGACCAGGGGCTTGCAGCAGGATGGGGCTCTGATGGCCAGGCTCCTGGAGTGTAGGTGTGGCCTGCATGAGTGCAGGGCCTGACAGAACCCTCAGTGAGCAAGAACTCATTATTTGTATTTCATAAATTCCCAAGTTTTGACGATTTCATCAGCTCTGAGAAAGTTATCTCTGTGTTTAATAAAGCAATTACAAATTGAGTGTAGATTTCTTAAAAAAGAACAGACTCTTTAAAGGTGCTATGAAAGTACTATTTTCATATCAGCCATATCATCCAGCACTGCATAGGGTGGTAGTTTTTTGTACTAACTTAAAATTTTCACTTTATTAACTCCACTGATTATAGGCAGCGCTTGGTTAGACATGAAAAAAATGTTTAATTTTATTAACTAAAAAGTGAATCAGTTCTTTAAAAAAAAATTAGGACTGTGATTCAGACTTCATACCAGGTCACAGACCTGGCTTACAGATGATCCACAGATATGAGTGATTGAGGGAGTCTGGTGGAGAACCAGAGTTAGTAGAGCTTTTCAGAAGCCGAGGGAGAATTTCAATAAGGAGAGATAATCAGTGATGTCAAATACCATGAGAAGTTAAAGTAAATGAGAGTTGCTAAATACCTGTTTAATACCTGTTTAATCCATTTTGACTTTTGAAAAAAGATTCAGTAGAATAAAGGGAATGAAAGTAGTTCAAGGTATTTAGGAAGAAGTAGAAGTACACCAGTGATTTTAGACTACGCTTTTGGGAAGGTGAGTCCTGAAGGGGAGGCACATAATACAGGGACAGTATAGAGATGTATAAAAACATCTGGGTTGATGGAGCTGTAAAGGAGATGGTGAGAAAATATTGTGGTGCATAGGTTTTAAATGGTTTGAATTACATGGATTTGGGTAATTATTAGCTTTGATCTTCAAAAGCATTTTGTTTTAGTCCCCCAGACACTATCGTTAGTTCTTTAATAATTTATCCTATCTTTGGAGTATAAATAATACATAAGAAGTGATCCCAGCTGTAAGATAAGGTCACAGTCAGCTTAAGTGTAGACTTCACCAAAGACTAAGCATTGGCATAAATGGCTCAAAGGGCAGACAAAATATTAAAATGAAACAAAAATATGGCTGTCATGTGTAGTGAAATGCTCAAACACATCCCTACATTTCATTTAGAAAATCGTTTTAGAACTTGTCTCTTGTCTGTCTGTCTCAGTGAGGATGGAGGGCATAATAAAAAACGATCTATGTTGACCAGCATTGGTCAGCTTTAGAGTCCACCTGCCCTTTCCCAGCATTAAGGGTTTTAAGTTTCAGCTTACACTACCTTTGTGAATCAGTTTGTCATCTGTGCCCATGGCTCTGAATTCTCCTAGTGAGCTGACTTTCTGTCCCCAGTGTCAAGAACCAGGGTTTGGGTGGCCCTAAAGAATTGGAAAATAATTGAGTGCTTACACTCTTAAGAACAGCTGACAGCTAAAGTGTGGGAGTTTCAGCTGCTCAAATTATGGTTGATTGATATAATTGGTATATATTGTAAATGGTCAAAGAGCAACTCCATAATGAAACAGGAGAGAAGTCCTCCCTTGGTACTCATCTCTAAAGGCAGTTGCTGGGACACCTTAACAGTCAGAGGAGACAGTATATATTTTAATACATGGACCGCTAGAGTGGGTTGGGAGAACCTAAGCGCAGTGCAGAGTATGGTATCCCTAGAAGTGACATGGTTTTTCTCTTCTGAGAGATCTGTTCTCAGGAAAGTATCTGATTAAGTCATTCACATTAATTACTGCAATGGGGGAGTATATTTCTCTGGGGCTTAATGTTTAGGGGTGTTTACTTTTTACCCAGGAGATACCCCTTTCAATTAAAATTTTTAACCACCTACTCTGTTGAGGCCACTATGGTGGTACTAGGTTTTTATTTGATGACTAAAACTTGATTCTTGCTTTTGTGGGATTCATGGTCTAGTTGTCAGAGTTTTAACATTCTAATTATGGAGCCATGGAGCTAAATGAAGAAAGAATTTTTGATATTAGGGTTTTTTTTTTTTCCTTTAAAGATTTTATTTCTTTATCTGACAGCACAAATGGGGAGCAGCAGGCAGAGGGAGAGGAAGAAGCAGGCTCCTTGCTGAGTGGGGAGTCTGATGCAGGGCTTGATCCCAGGACCCTGGGATTATACTGAGCCACCCAAACCGCCCAGGCGCCCCTTTGGTGTTAGGTTCTTAAAAGCTCTTTTAGGAGGCAATCAATATTTTACCTACAATAAGGTTCACCATGAAGATAATCCACACTAAATGGAAATGTTTGAATGTTTTATAAGATTGTTCATGTAAATTTAAGATGAAGCAGCAAAACTAGTACTTTAGAAAAATTTTGTGACTTCTATCTCCTCACTTCTCCAACATAAATATGCAAGCTGATTCTTTTTGTTCAACTATTTATTTTGGTCACAGGTAGCTAGAATATGGATTATTTTATCAGCAGATGTAGTTTTGTACAAATTTTCTCCTCAGTATTTTTTGGATTTCTTAAGGTTTTGGTCTGTGAAGTTGTCAAGTATTGGGAAGGCTTTTCATGCCTTTAAACTCATTATAGCAGCACATGCTGGCTGACGCACACTCTACTAGAATCTGGGAAGGCCTTGTATTTACTTCTTTTTTTTAAAAAATATTTTATGTATTTATTTATTTGACAGACAGAGATCACAAGTAGGCAGAGAGGCAGGCAGAGAGAGAGGAGGAAGCAGGCTCCCCACTGAGCAGAGAGCCTGATGCGGGACTCGATCCCAAGACCCTGGGATCATGACCTGAGCCGAAGGCAGAGGCTTTAACCCACTGAGCCACCCAGGCGCCCCTTTACTTCTAGTGAGAAATAAAGTCAGCGAAAAATAAAGAGGAAAGAGTCACTTGAAATGTTTTCTTGGAGAAGGAGAGAGAGCATCAAATGTGTGTTTGGTCTGTTAATGAGACTTGTTAAAGTCTTGTAAAGTCTGTCAGAGTCTTGTTAACCAGGCCTCAGATTCTGGAAAGCAGGGCTGGGAGGCTCTGTCTGCTGATCTCTGTCCTCTATACGCTTTGGCCTCAGTGTTAGATCCTGCTTTTATATTAGTTAGTTTACTCCCTGAAACTATTTTACTACTTAAAATATGATGGATATTTTTGATTCAGAGAAATTTTTGGCTAAGAGGTATCAGAGTACTTATACAGGGGATACTCTAATTAGGAAAATTTGTGTTATTTGAACAAACCATGGTTTTCCTCCTTCATGATACATCGTTGCTTATTAAAACTCATTTTATTTGAGTACCAGAAAAGAAATAAGGTCTTATTGTTTCAGGTAGAGTCTCCTTTTTTCATGGTTTAGAATTAGATATCCTGACTCTGCATTTGCAAATGAAAAAAGGGAAGTGTTTTTAAAATATTTTATTGTGATATACCATTTTCTTTTCTATTTTTTAATTTTGTTTAAAGTGCCTGGTTGCTGTTTTAACATACTATTTTTCTGTTTCTTTTTCAGATGATTATTGGAGAAGCCCTGTCTGTTTACTATAACCTCTTGCACTCAAATTCCTTTATCAGGAATAACTACATAGCCACTATTTACAAAGCCATTGGAACATTTTTATTTGGTGCAGCTGCTAGTCAGTCCCTGACTGACATTGCCAAGTATTCAATAGGCAGACTGCGCCCTCACTTCCTGGATGTTTGTGACCTAGATTGGTCAAAAATCAACTGCAGTGTTGGTTACATTGAAAACTACATATGTCGAGGAAATGCACGGAAAGTGAAGGAGGGCAGGTGCGTGTTAAAACTTCAATGTTCGTTTTATCTTGTGTATTCTTGGAAAAGAAGGTTTCTTTACTAGCTTAGGGAGAGCAGCTAGTATAATCACTGGGAAGTGAATTGAGTTCATATTTTCACTTATTATCTCTACTTATTCTTCTTTCCCCATTTTACCCCTACCTTCTGTGTAAGAGCCTTTTCATGCAGGTCTTCCCATCTCTCATGAATAATTAAAATGAACTTCATACATCATATAGTGCGGGGCCAACAGACTTTTTCTTAAGGCACCAGATAGTAAATATTTTAGGTTTTGTGGGCCATTTGGTTAATTTGACAACTGTTCATCTGTGCTGTTGTACCAGGAAAAAACAGCCATAGACAATCCTTGAATGAATGGGTGTGGTTACGTTCCAATAAAAGTTTATTAACAGAAACAGGCTGCTCCAGGGGTTATAGTTTGCTGACCTTTCACGTAGTCCAGCCTTGTATTAAGTTCTGCTCTGTCTCTTAGTATTCTTAGAGTATATTTTTTGTAAGGAAACTTCATACATTGACAGCTTTAGGACTTCACGTTGCCTTCTTATAATGCCCTTGTTAGGCTCCTTTCTACACCTGGCGGGCTATTAGGCACGAATGAAATACAATGTTTGTAACCCAAAAGGTCCAACTCCTTTAATGTATAGATGAGCAAATGAAGGCCCAGTAACATTAGATAAAGCTACTAGGGGCACCTGGGTGTTTCAGTCCATTAAGCATCTGCCTTATGCTCATGTTGTGATCCCATGGTCCTGGTTTGAGCCCCACATTGGCTCCCTGCTTGGTGGGAAGCCTGCTTCTCCCTATCTCTCTGCCCCTACCCCAGCTCATGCTCACTCACTTCCTTTCTTTCTTTCTCAAGTAAATAAATAAAAATCTTAAAAAAAAAAAAGCCACAATTCCTCATCTCAAGTTTCAGAATTATCAGCCTTATTTTTTTTAAGAGGCTTATCTTTTCTATACGATTGACATTCTTTTTTTTTTTCTTTAAAGATTTTATTTATTTATTTGACAGACAGAGATCACAATTAGGCAGAGAGGCAGGCAGAGAGAGAAATGGGGAAGCAGGCTCCCTGCTGAGCAGAGAGCCCAATACGGGGCTCGATCCCAGGACCCTGGGACAATGACCTGAGCCGAAGGCAGAGGCTTTAACCCTCTGAGCCACCCAGGCGCCCCACGATTGACGTTCTTATGTTTTAAGATAGCTATCACTTTAATTACTCACCATCCAACAAATATTTTCTCTGGGTAAAACACCCTTTGACTGTTCTTTATGCATGATTCACTGGCACTTCATTGTCTTTATTGGTTCTCTTATAAGCTTCACAGACCTTGTAGAGCCCCCAATTTTTGCATGTAGTGGAGATGAAAAAAAACTCCTTATTTAACTAAGAGTGTATATATACTGTGCTGTGTGCATGAGATCTAGCCATGAGCTAGATAGCTCTGATTCTCATCTTCTTGAAGCTTAGTCTAGCACAGAGGACTTAAATTTAAAAAGTGTTGGCTGTGGAAGAGAACCTCCTTATTGATAACAAGGCCAGAGAATAGAGAGGCTGTTGGATGGCAAGCTTTGAGGTGATCAGGTACTGGTAGGGGAATAAAGTCTTAATGAGGGGCACCTGGGTGGCTCAGTGGGTTAAAGCCTCTGCCTTCAGCTCTGGTCATGATCCCAGGGTCCTGGGATCGAGCCCCACATCGGGCTCTCTGCTCAGCGGGGAGCCTGCTTCCTCCTGTCTCTCTGCCCTGCCTCTCTGCCTACTTGTGATCTCTGTCTGTCAAATAAATTAAAAAAAAAAACTTAAAGTCTTAATGAATGAAGGAGGGAGGAATGGCTAATGCAGTAGACAGGTTATAGTGGAAGGCAGTATTGTTGATGTGAGTTTAGGTAAGAAAGCATTTTTTAAGAGGGCTGGGGAAAAATGGTCCAGAAATGGCTTTGAGGAGTGATGAACTTACCAACACAGCACTGGGCTCTGAGGGTATGGGGTGTGGAGATCTCATTCTCTGCTCTCATAACACTACAGTGTCCTAGGGAAAGGTCTCAGGTTTAACAACTAGGAGATGCAGTGACTTTCAGTGAAGAGTTTGAAGACTCAAAGAAATACAGAGGACTATCCAGGCCTGTGTCTCCAGTAACATCTCCTGCATCACACCAACAGAAAACAGGAAAACTCTAATATTTTCTCTTGTCACAGTATTTAAGAAAGTCGGGTGATAGGGCTTACCTAATGTCCAGAAAATATCATTATAAATGATTATTTAAGAACATAGTTTCTTCACATGTGTATTATTTCTCTGGTTTGGGTACACACATTTTAGCTCAGAATTTTCTTGTAACAGTATGTCTTATTGAGAGATTTTTCTTTCTTACATGAGCCATTTGGACAAAATGTGAAATATAATTTATTTTAAATGACATAAATATGGTTACATTTTCCAGTCCATGTATGTCCTATTATATACTTATTGCTATTGTATCTAAATTGACCAACATATACTATAATACTCTGATGGTACTTTTGACTTAAGTACACATAGTTTTTTTTACCCATTACCCTTTTTTTTTTTTCCCATTACCCTTTAAAAGTTTCTTCAGCCTCCCACATTTTCAGTGAGATCTGTTGATAAGCTTTGGGGTTCTGAAATGAGAAGGAAAATTAAATCTAGAAATGAACTTTTTTTTTTCCTGGACTGACACAATCTATTTATTTATTTTTTTTTTATTTTTATTTAAACATATAATGTAACTCCACTACCCTCTCCCAACACCCCTCCCCCCCACCCCCCTCAGTTTGTTTTATGACATTAAGAGTCTCTTTTTTGGTTTGTCTCCCTCTCGATCCCATCTTGTTTCATAGAAATGAAATTTTAAGAAAACTTTGTATCTTCCAAGAAAAAATGGGATTTCCATTGGTATTTCCAGAATGAGTTAGTTGTTGCCACAGTTCCAGAGCTTTATAACATTGGTGCATAACTGTGGCTTTGCGTTGCTGTTCTGCTGTGAAGCTTAATTTCATTGGATTCAGGCTTTCCTATTGCTTTTCTCTTGAATTTTTAGGTTGGGATGCCAAAAATGCAAAAACATTTCAGTCTAGACATTGTCTGTAATGTATTAGGATCATAGTGTAATTTCCCCCTTTAATTTATTTATCTCCACAGCCTGTCCCCTGTACGTTTATTTTAATTATAAAATTATAATGCTTGACATTGGAAAGAAGAGAACATAAGCACCCGAAATGAGTCATTTTTGTTGACTATAAATGAGTCAGAGTTACATCTGAGGGTGAGAGTACTCTCTTACAATTTTGGCTTTTGGTCTCGATATTTGTTTTCTTATTTTCTTCTATTCCTCTCTCTGCCCTTCCTGTATATGCTCTTGTATTACTGATGTCAGAGGACTTTTACCAGGCTCCATTTGTGGCCCTGGGTCCTAAATATAGAAGTGAGAACATAAATGGATTAGTGGCATACTTATTAACTCCTTATTAGCTCCTATTCGTTGTTTAAAATTAATACCTGGGCATTTACTATAAATGAAAAGGGGCTGTACTTGTAACTCGGGGACATCCAGCTGCCCTTGCTTATGCCGATGAGAATAGCAGTACTTTCCATTTGTGGGGAAAAAAAAAATTACTAATGAGCCCAGGCAGTTCAGACCTATAGCACTCTGCCCAGGTAAAGATTCTCTTTAGGAACTCTTCAGACCACTGTCTCTCAAATGTTAGTGGTTCATTGGAAACACGTATTTCAACATTTCACCCTGGGGGGGGTGGGAGGTGAGGATATGTATTTCTAACACACTCCCAGATGTTGCTAACTCTGTGCTTGATCTCAGGACCGCACTTTGTGAACCAGTGCTTAAAATCCCCAGGACGATGGGAACACGACATCACATGGTATCTATTACGTTAGGATGTTTGGCAGGGTGAATTTAAGATTGTGCACAACTAGCTGTGTTCCCGAATGACCTATCACCCTCACCAACTCAGGAACCGAGCCGGTGAGCCCTGGTGCTACTGGGGACAGTTGCTCTGTGGCAGGAACTCCAAGGGGGCTGGACAAATCGGAAGCACAGCTCCTGGCGGGGTTTGTCAACACTTTTGTGGCACAAACTAGGATAAACTGGTGGTGAGAGAAGTCACTAACTCAAGAGATGATGGTTTAGAAAAGAGAGAAGGAGAAATTTAGGGTGCTACCCACAAGGAGCTTGATGACAAGCTCAGGCTTTACCCACTGACCTCTCCACAAGCAAGATAGACACCTTGTCCGCGTTACAAGGAGAGGCTGGGATGGAGTGCCTGCAAGAGAGCAGGCAGGGAGTGCGTGGTCATGGGTGGGGGGAGTTACCCCACGAAAATGGGCTGGGGAGGGGACGTGTGGGATGTGGTTGTGTAGGCATTCCATTGCTATCCAGGTTTTTCCAATCTGGCATTTGATGTTCAGGTCTTTGAAAAATGTCATTGTCAATGTCTCTTTCGAGGTCTGGTAAGAAATAAGCACAATGGGTTTTCATTGGAGCATCGGTTAAGCAGTCTTGCCTATTTCTGGCTTTAACTGTTGGGGTCTATAGTTGAGTAAGATAGCTCACTAACAACTGCTCTGTTTGTGATACTACAGTATGGCAACTTTTGTCTTCTCTGAGAAATTCACTTTTTTCTTTTTTCTGGCTTTTATTTAAATTCCATTTGCTTAAGGATAGAATCAGCCTTCCTAATCAATTCTGAGCAATTGGTCTTTGGCTATATAAATCAGCTATTCAAAATAAAGTTACTTCTTTTGGATTATGGCAGCTTTGTATTATTTAGATGTTTAATTGTGATATGTTTAGTTAAATGTGAGGCATAATTTTCCTTTTGTCTTTTTTTAATGCAACTCTTGTGCAGGTAAATAAAGCTGGATTTTGAGGGAGTGCCTTCTGTAATAGTGAAAACCCATTATAATCAGACTGACTAGCTGTGGTGTTAAGTACCTGGCAAAACCTGCTTTACACTTTGAGAGAATAGCTTCTTCTTTGTGGTCTAATTGTAGACATTACTGGACACTTTATGCATTCAGGAAGTTTTATTCAGGCTTATCTAAACTTCCTGTGTATATATGTCAGTAAACTAGCAGACAACCTTCATTTTATTCTTTTTTTTTTTTTTTTAATTTGTCAGAGAGAGAGAGCACAAGCAAGCAGAATGGCAGGCAGAGGCAGAGAAAGGAGCAGGCTTCCCGCTGAGCAAGAAGTCCAACGTGAGACTCGATCCCAGAACCCTGGGATCATGACCTGAGCCAAAGGGAGAGGCTTGACCAACTAAGCCACCCAGGCATCCCCCTTCATTTTATTCTTTTATCTACCGGGAAATAGCAACACATAGAATGAAAGAGGGGGTGATTTTAAAAAGATCCTTCACACTGTGAATGGACATTAGCTCTTAGTGTATATGAAAGCAGTTTCACTTGAAGGCCAGCACCGCTTTCCACCTCCTCTGTTCTGAATGTTAGCACGTGACACTTCTGGTTGCAACTGCAACTCTTTCTTCAGTCCGGCTCTCACTCTCTTTGCCCCAGTGTTTCTTACACTTCAGTCACATTGGAATCCCGTGGAGAGTTTGTTACAATACAAGATAGCTGGGCCTCACCCCTAGAGTTTCTGATTCAATGAGTCTGCATGCCAGGGAGCCCAAGAATTTGCGTTCCTAAAACATTCGCAGATGGTGCTATGGCTGCTGACCTGAGAATCACAGCTTCAGCCTCACCATGAAGTTACTAAATTCAGCTAATATCTATTGCTGTTAAGTCCTAGTCACTGTGGATGTTACCTCCGCAAGCGCCCACGTTGCTCTCGTGGGCTCACTGCACGGGGCTGAGACGTGTTTGGAGATGGTGTGTGTGATAGGTGCCTTGAAGGAGTGAAAATGAAATGATGAAATCGGAGGATAATCTGCTTCCAGTAAAGGGGGCATTTTGGAGGATGAGTAAGGTCTGAATGTGTAGAATTAGGGCAAGGTGTGTCTCTGGGTGCAGGGAGCAGCAGGATCACAGGCAGGCAGGTAGGCTGGAGGCTTAGGCTATACAGGCAGTGTTTTACTGGATTTAGCTTTGGTAAAACCAGCATAATCTTCAGGGTTTTGTCTGTCAGTTGTTTGTTAATTTATAAGGCAATCTGGGGCACTTAAGTCTGAAGAAACTTCTTTGTTTAGAAATAAAAGTGAGGTCACACCACATGATACCTAGTTAAATAGCTGTACACATCCTTTTTTTTTTTTTTTTAAGATTTTGTTTATTTATTTGACAGACAGAGATCACAAATAGGCAGAGAAGCAGGCAGAGAGAGAGGAAGGGAAGCAGTCTCCCTGCTGAGCAGAGAGCCCGATGCAGGGCTTGAGGGACCATGACCTGAGCCAAAGGCAGAGGCTTTAAGCCACTGAGCCACCCAGGCGGCCCAGATGCACATGTTCTTACGCATACTTTCAGTTTAGCCTATGTTGCATTTATACATTTCATATGATTTTGTTTTAATGTGGAATAAAAGCAAAAGATTTTTTTCTCCCTTGAGATTTGACTTGGTGCCCGATTGTCTTTCCTGATGCATAATGAGTTGACATGTGGCTTTATTTTGGTCAAGGTATAGATTTGCAAAGACAAGATCCTTTCTTTAGTTTCAGTAACTTCCTGCCACTATCTTTTGGTAAATTCATGTAAATCCTAATTTATTTTAAAACAAACCAACCCCCTCCCCTAACACTAATAACACTCCTTAAGTTTAGACATTCCGCATTTCATGCCATCCCACAGCAGTGCTGTGCATTAAATATTAATAGGCTTCTAAATCACATGAACACATCATCAGCTGTTGACTTCATATTGATGCTTTCTTTGTACCTTCCTTTAGAACTCTAGAATTCCCCAGTGCCAGCTTTGAAATATGAAAAAAAGGGGCACCTGAGTGGCTTAGTTGTTAAGTGTCTGCCTTCAGCTCAGGTCATGATCCCAGAGTCCTGGGATTGAGCCCCGCATCGGGCTCCCTGCTCAGCGGGAAGCCTGCTTCTCCCTCTCCCACTCCCCCTGCTTGTGTTCCCTCTCTCGCTGTGTCTCTGTCAAATAAATAAATAAAATCTTAAAAAGAAAAAAAGAAATATGAGAAAAAAAGTTGCGTAGTTACGTTAGTACTTTTTCCAGATAAAAATATAATGGGTGGCGGGCAGCCCCAGGTGGCTCACTTGGTTGGGTGTGTGCTTTTGGCCGAGGTCATGATTCCAGGGTGCTGGGATCGAGCCCCACATCAGGCTCTCTGTTCAGTGGGAAATCTGCTTCTCCCTTTCCCTCTGCCTCTCCCTCTTAACTTGGGCTTTCTCTCTCTCTCTCAAATAAATACATAAAATCCTAAAAAGAAATATAATCAAGTGGTGTAAAGCCCAAGTTTCCATTTAAAATAAATGCAAACAGCATGCATTCAGTATTTTTACTTAATTAGAAAATAAATATTTTTCTTGAGGGGTAGGATGTGAGTTGAATTTGTGAAAAGTAAAACAAACCTGATGTATGTATTGTGTTGGCTTGTGTGGTTCTTCAGTGTTTTTTCTGTTTTAAGTAGCCTTTATAATAAGAAAGCAGGAAAAACATTAGCATTCTTTTGATGTGACTGTCTCCACAGAGTGCCCAAACTCTTGACTTAATCCCAGGTGTATTCCTACTCAAGCTCAAAATTACCTTTCTTCTCATTCCTCTCTCCTTGCCAAAGTGTGGCCCTCTGCTCTGACCAGCAGGATGGACATCACCTGGGAGCTTGGTAGAGAGGTATAATCTTGGACCCCATTTCCTGTCTAGTCAGCAAACTCTCCATTTTTTGTTATAAATGAGTTTACATATGCACTTGAGAGCAAGATTATAGGATTGGATAACCTTTTTCTTTTATGTTTATATCCTGTTAACCATAATATTTTCTCTCTCTCT
>ML101768.1:0-19916 GCA_003697995.1 Taxidea taxus jeffersonii
GTTAAAAAAAAAGGTTATAGATTTGTGGAAAAGGAATCTCTGTAATTTTAATGTGTAGTCAAGCTGGCTAAGATAAAAATAAGCTTTAATATTTAAGGTACACTGGGATAAAATTTAAAAAAGGACAAAGTTTTCTTCGATTGTCTACTATTTCTTTTTAAAAAGCAGACCATTAAAGAGTTTTCTTTACCTTTAATGTAATCTGCTTAGAAAGACAAAGATTCTGTGTTTTGTCTTTATCAAATCTTTGATTACTTAAGTAAACTCAGCCATCCTGATATTAAAAGAACTCAGTTTTGCTCAGAACTTTGTAACCTTCTGTGTTCACCTGTGAAGTCTTGGTCACTTTGGCTGCCTAGATAACAAAGTATTGTTTCACAGTGAACTAAGATCCTTTTTAGTTAAGTGTCCAAAACCGACTTTTAAAGTGAAGATGTTTGACCACAAATTAACTTTGAAATATTGCAAAGAGTACCCGGAACATTTTAAGGATTTGTTTTCTCATAGAATGGTAAATGTGAAACTAATTAAGCTTATTTGGTATGCAAATAGGTCATGCTAAACCTTAGCTTATATCGTATGGGTAAATATTATTAATATAAGCATTGTAGAAATTGTAAAAAAATTTCTATATCTGGATATATCAGAATTTTAATGTTATCAGTCACAATTCTGGATTTTTGGCCATTTATTGGTCAATTATGAGTTCTAATTAGGCCTTTAACAGAAGACTTAAAAATGAAATGGTTATTTACAGACAATTATTATTTTACTCAGATGTTTTTACAAAAGTTTCCTACAAATGTGTTTCATCTTCAGAGAAATTTATGGAAAAGAATCTGACAAGTATTCTAGAATTCAGGTTTCTGATAACTTTCATATCATACAACTGAAATGGGTAGGAATTTCCAGAACTGGTAGAAAAATGATTCAAGCAGAACAAGAATGAATAACATGGGTCAAAATGAAATGAGGAAGATGATTATAATTTTTCTGACTTTTTCTTTGATTTTTTTTTTAGACCTTAGCTTAAGAAAGAAGAGAAAAAGGCTTTCCATCAACAATTCGATAAGATACACTTTGTGAACAAAAATGAAACATGTACTTTTTCTCCCTACCTGATCCCTCCAAAATTCAAAATCTCTTGAGTATTCTTTATCATGACAAAATAGTTATTTACATAAGTTCAAGGAGAATCTGTTCTTCCCATAATTGAACACATTTGGAAATTATTATTTTGGAAATAATGGTTATATTGCCAAACCTTTGACTTGAATATCCTATATGAGAGAGAGATGCAGACTCATATATGACAGTTTTAAAGAAGGTTGATTTACAGAGCCAATAAAGCCTTTGGGGAAAAAAAAAATTTAACCTGTTACATTGCTTACAAGGTTCCAGCAAAGCAGTCCTAAAAAGAGCTTAAGTGGTCAGTTACTATTCTTGGGACACATATATATATATATATATATTCAGGAGAAGTTTAATGTAAACACATTAGTTTTACTATGAAAAATGGAGGGTAATTATAGAGAGAAAACATATTTTTATACCTTTGTATTAGATTCTAGTCCTGTTGAGGTTGTGGTATACTTATAAATTGAACTACTTTGTAAATTCTTCTAGTTTCTGTAAAAATCTATGACTCCCCAAACTAACATTTCCAAGTGGATCCCACACTTCAGATTTGGTCTTGCCCAAAGACTGCCCTTGAATCTCCTTGAGAAGGACCTTACCAAATATTATTCATGAAGAGGTAGAAGCCAAACGTCAGGGACTTAATCCTTGGACATGAATCGCACAACTGAAAAAGGCTCCACCTGAACATCTCTGGAAAGCTTTGACCAAATTGACTAGGAGGAGAAGTAGCTGACATTGAGGTAAACTCCATCTTCCAAGGCACCAGATTACAACTTCATACTTCAAACTTGAAATCCTTTCTTCCCTTTACACTGGTATTGGCCTTAATCCATTTTTCCCAGGCCATTACTAATGGGGTAACATTTGCCTTTTAAGTACTGGATTTGTCATTAAGGCAATGCCACCTTAGTGAAAGTAGGTTGTGACCCAACAAGGTTTGCCCCTGTGATGGTTGTCATTTTCCTTGGACCTATTTATGCTTAGATGACTGGCACACAGCTAGGCAATAATTCTCACAAGTGGCATAAAGACATCTTATTGGTCACCTACTCTGGATTTAGATCATTGAGTTAGGGGGGAACCCCCCCAAAAAAGAAAAAGCTACCACGAGGCATATATGACTCAAGATTTGCTTTCATTCACCAGGCAATACTTCAGTGTTGGGGAGTAAATGAGAATATCATCAAGAACTTCTCCTTAAATTCTGAAGATATTATGAAATTTATTGCTAAGACAACAGCTGCCTAACAAAGATCCTTAAATTCTGGGCCAAGGTTTTTCTTGTGATTAGGGAACCCCTGATTACACTTTAGCTGAGGAAGGAGGTGTCTGTTGTGGCCAATACCCTCTGTTGCCCCTGGGTTAGCACATCTAGGAAAGCTGAAAATCAAATTACATAAGGACACTGAACCAGCCACTCAGCTTTAAAGAGTGACTCCTTCAGTGGGGTCTTTGATGTACCTGATTTGACTTGTTTGGGTCTTGGGAACCATAGTTCTGAAGTGCATTCCAAACATTTGGAACTCCTGCTTATAGTAATCCTAATAATCTCCCTAATGTGTTGTATTCTCTCAAAAGCTTTAAATGTATGCTTGCAGCTGGTAACCACCAAGGAAATGATCTACCTAATGACCAAGGAAATTGACTGACTTAAAAATTGTGAACCTGAAGTTATGACCTGTGAATTCCACATTAAAAAAATCAACAAAAGCTGCAAGAAATACAGTGCAGTAGCTGAGAGTGGCGCTAATGCCTTATATTTTTATCGCATCTCTCACTTAAGCTGAGAACCTTATGTTAAGAGCTCCATGTCAGGACTTAATATCTAACCTAACTGTAGTTTCAACTCCTCGAGGAACATAACCTTTAACCAGTTAACCTGGAATTTCCTGGTCATCACTAGGAAATTTACTGACAGACCCCTCCGGTTCCCCGTACAAGAGCAAC
Organism: Taxidea taxus jeffersonii; assembly: GCA_003697995.1. Classification (NCBI taxonomy): domain Eukaryota; kingdom Metazoa; phylum Chordata; class Mammalia; order Carnivora; family Mustelidae; genus Taxidea; species Taxidea taxus. The sequence goes on from ML101768.1 coordinate 3,088, forward strand.
CAAGTCTAAAATAATATATTTTTTTCTAATAATTTCTTTTTGTTCTACTCCCTCATTACCTTTAAAAACCATTCCTTTTCTGCAGCTAGATGGAGTTCCTTTGTTTGCTAGGTGGGATGCTCCCTGATTCATGAATTATCTAGTAAAGCCAATTAGATCTTCAAATATACTTAGCTGGAATTTGTTGTTTAACACCTCAAAATAGACTAAAAACTAGCACTTATACCAGATCATCTCATAGATGAGAGATCAGAGGCTCTAAGGTGACAGAAATAGAAGGTGTCAACAAATTTAATTCTGGAGCTGTTGGACACTAAATCTTGTATTTCTGAATACTGTGCCAAGAAAAAACTTACAGTATTTTGATTGAGAACAGTTTGAATCTTACTTTTCATTTTATTTTTAACCCTTGCTAATGAAAGAAATATGTAAAGCTATTAAATGCCAACAGCCTTGCCTTATCTCCACTTCTATTGTTAATTTGTTCCATTCTCTACTATTGTTAAAAAAATGAGTAAATTTAAAGATGATATTGGCATTATTTGATGATTCATTAATCAGGCATTATTCTTTCTAACAAACAGAAAGGAGCTCTGAAATGCTACAGTAAAGAGAAGGTTTTTAAAGGCACAGAAGGAATGGAAAAAAGTTATTAGTACAGGGTGGATTGTTTCGGGCTAGTTAACCTACTGATGGGGAATATCAGAGATTACTTCATGAGTGCTGACCAAGTAATTCCCAGTTGATTAGGTAAAGGTTACATTCCTGGGAAAGGCTGAAACTGCAATTATATTAGGTATTAAATCTCAGTTTGTTGATGTGGGGCTAAACACATTTTGGGCCTGTTGTTTCTTTTTAACATTATCAAGGCTTTAATAAGAAATTGAAGTACTTAATATAAAGAATGTTAACATTTATGTACCCAAAATCCAGCTTAAAATTTGAAATGTTACCAAATTGTTGAGGCCCTTTACATAATTCATATAAATATAATCCATTAACGACCACTTCCTTCATAACACAGCCTAATTTTTAATAAGGTGGTTATCATAGCCAAGAAATTTTACATTAAATAAATATTTATATATGCAGGATTTATAATCAGTGGATATAAGATAGAATAATCATAATAAATTTTTATTTTACATAATATTCTAAATATGTTTTTAAATAAAAACAGATCTGGACTCAACCAAGGAAACACCATCTGGAAAGACTACTGCAGTAAGGGGAACACCCAGACAATGAGATCTGCAAGTATTTCAAAATCAAGTGGGAAAATACTTTAATAGAGAATAGGAAGCAGGGTCAAACAGGGTCATCAAGAACTGAGAGGGGAAAAGGTGGCCTAACAGGTAATATTTCTTCCTGTCACCAGCTGATCAGAATGAGCTTTAAAGGGATTATGTTCTACCCCTTCACTACTACCATAGAATCTGGAGGACTGGATTCTTAGGATTGTGGGGAGAAGGGAAGTTTGACTAAATTTTGGACAAGCCACATTAGTGACTAAGTAACTAGGCAGTTGCGTTCATCTTGGTCATCCCTTTTCTGTCCTTAAATATTATTCAAGATAGATAAGAATTGTGAAGTTGTAATTTCCAGGGTTAGATTGGCCTTAATTTTTTTTTTTTTTGGTTTGATCAATTAGTGGTATCATCTTTTGAGCATGTTGTTGGACTATGAGTAGTTAGAACATTTAAGAGATCAAGCACTTGGTGACAACTATACCTAAGAATATAGCAGAGAAGGAGTTAACCAAGGTGGCAACACAGAAGAGGCTCCTAAGATTCCCCATTCCCATGGATGCACCAAATGTATGGCTGACATGGAGCAATTGTCTCTGAAAGAGACCCAAAAAATAGCTGAGGGACTCCAACACATGAGACATGAGAAAATACATACATCAAAATCCATTCTAGGAGCTAAGGTACTACTTCTCAGAGACCAGGTAAGCTGGTGGACACCACTCCTGCTGTCTTCCTGCAGCCTGCCCCCAAGTCACCAGAAAATCCCTAGAAGGAGCTTGCATACACATCTGCACCCCAGCTTTTGCAACTCCAGCCCAATGACAGGTCCATAAATGCCTGATTCTGATAGCTGAAGGGGCTTCCATTCATAAGTCCCACAGGACTATAGCCAATAAAGCAGCAGCTGTTAACCAGCTATCTCACCAGGGCTCAGCACAGAGGGAGCCACCAAAATTGCCCATTCCATAGTCTTTCATTGGAGTCTTCATAAATTTAAAAAGATTTAAGTCATACCATGTTATCTTTTCCAACCACAAGAGTATAAATATAGAAATAAGTTTAAAGCTGGAAAGTTTATAAATATGTGGAGATAAACAAGTCCCTGAATAATAAATGGATCAAAAAAAAAAACCCACAGGGGAAATCAAATAATATCACGAGATGAATGGAAATGGAAACACACATACCAAAACTTACAGGATGCAAGGAAAGAAGTCCTAAGAAGGATATTTGTAGAGATAAATCCTACATTAAGAAACCGATTAATGTACAACCTAATTTTATTCCTCAAGAAAAATAAGAGCTGAGATCAAGATTATTGGAATGAAATAATACATAGAGCAAAAATAGAGACAAAAGATCAGTGAAACTAAGAGCTGCTTAAAAAAAAAAAAGATAAAACCAGCAAAATGTTAGCTAGACAAAGAAAAAAGATTAGAACTTATAAAAAATTATAAATGACAGAGGAGACATTGCAACTGATAATATACAATGGGTCATAAGAGACTATCATGAACAGTTATATGCCAGCAAAGTAGACAATATAAAATAAATGGATAAATTCCCCAAAACATAATAAATCAAGATTGAATCATGAAGAAAAACACAATTTGAACAGACCAATTGCTAGTCACATATTTAATAACTTGTCAAAAGTTTCCCAAGAAAGAAAAGTCCATGACCAGATGGCTTCACTGGTGAATTCTAAGAATTTTAAGAATGAATACCAATTCTCCCAAACTCTTCCAGAATACAGAAAAGGAAGGAATATTTTTTTATTATTACTACAGAACCCCCACAAAACATACACAAATGTTAATTTTATTATTGCCAGTCGCTATCTCTATTACCAAATTTTTCCCTTTTAAATACATTTTATTTTTGAAAGTATTTATTTAAATTCCAGTGTAATTAGTTTCAGGTGTACAATATAGTGACCCAACACTTCCATACATCACCTGATTCTCATCACAAGTACACTTTCTCATAGCCATCATCTATTTCACTCATCCCCTTACTCAGTTCCCCTCTGGTCACTGTTTTTTCTCTATAGTTAAGAGTCTGTTTCTTGGTTTGCCTGTCTCTCTCTTTTTTCCCCTTTCCTCATTTGTTTCTTAAATTCCACATATGAGTGAAATTATATGTTATTCATCTTTCTCTGGCTGTCTTATTTTACTTAGTATAATACTCTCTAGCTCCATCCATGTCATTGGAAATGGCAAGATTTCATTCTTTACTAGGGCTGGGTAATATCCCATTACACACACACACACACACACACACACATACACACATACACACACTTCTTCTTTATCCATTCATCAGTCAGCACTTGGTCTGTTTCTGTAAAATGCTGCTGCAATCATCAGGGTGCATGTATCCCTTTGAATTAGTATTTTCTTTGAGTAAATACCTAGTAATGTGATTGCTTGGTCCTACGGTAGTTCTATTTTTAATATTTTGAGGGACTTCCATACTGTTTTCCACAGTGCCTGCACCAGTTTGCATCCCCACCAACAATGCAAGAGGGTTCCCTTTTCTCCACATCCTTGCCAATACTTATTGTTTCTTGTTTTGTTGATTTTAGCCATTCTGACAGGTGTGAAATTATATCTCATTGTAGTCTTGATATGCATTTCCTTGAGGATTAGTGATGTTGAGCATATTTTCATGTGTCTGTCATCTAGATGTCCTCTTTGGAAAAATGTCTGTTCCTGTCTTCTGCCCTTTCTCAACTGGATTATTCATCTTTTGGGGGTATTGTGTTATATAAGTTCTTTATATATTTTTATACTATCAGATATGTCATTTGCAAATATATTCTCCCATTTGCAAATATAGTCTCCCATTCCATAGGTTGCCTTTTAGTTTTGTTGATTGTTTTTTTCACAGAAGCTCTTTATTTTGGTGAAATTCCAGTAGTTTGTTTTGATTTTGTTTCCCTTGCCTCAAAAGACATATCTAGATAGTATTTGCTATGGCTGATATCAAATAAGTTACTGCCTGTGTTTACTCCTAGGATTTTTTTTGTTAGTTTCATCTCTCATATTCAAGTCTTTAATCCATTTTGAATTTATTTTTACATATGGTGTAAGTGATCCAGTTTCTTTCTTTTCCATGTTTCTTTTTCCCATTAGATATTCTTTCCTGCTTTATTAAAGATTAATTGACAAAATAATTGTGAGTTCATTTCTTGGTTTTCTGTTCTTTTCCATTGATCTATGTGTCTATTTTTGTGCCAGTACCATAATGTTTTGAATACTACAGCTTTCTAATATAATATGAAATTTGGAATTGTGATACCTTCAGCTTTTTTGCTTTTTCAAGATTGCTTTGACTTTTGGGGGTCTTTGGTGGTTCCATAGAAATTTTAGGGTTGTTTGTTGTAGCTCTGTGAAAAACGCTGTTGGCATTTTGATTGGGATTACATTAAATATGTAGATTGCTTTGGGTAGTTTAGACATTTTAACAATATTTGTTCTTCCAACCCATGAACATGGAATATCTTTCATCAGTGCTTTATAGTTTCCAGGTTTCTTCATAGGTATCTTACTGTTTTTGGAGCAACTGTAAATAGTATTGCTTCCTAATTTCTTTTTCTGTTGCTTCATTATTTGTGTATAGAAATGCAACAGATCTCTGTATGTCAATTTTACTCAAGTCATTTATCAGTTCTAGCAGTTTTTTTGGTGGAATCTTTTGTGTTTTAGTGAGAGTTTTACTTCTTCCTTACCAATTTGGATGCCTTTTCTTTCTTTTTTGTTGTCTGATTGGTCTAGATAGGATTTCCAGTACTATGTTAATAACAATGGTGGAAGTGGAGTTCCCTGTCTTGATCCTGACTATAGAGGAAAAGCTCTCAGTGTTTCCCCATTGAGGGTGATACTAACTGTATTTTTGGTATATGGCCTTTATTATGTTGAGGTATATATGGTTCTCATCCTTCCTTTTACTAATGTGATATACTACATCAATTGATTTGTGAATATTAAGCCACACCTGGAACCCAGAAACAAATCCCACTTGATCATGATGAATGATTATTTTAATGTATTGCTGGATTTGGTTTACTAGTATTGTATTGAAAATGTTTTCATCCATAGTCTTCAGGGATACTGGCCTATAGTTCTTTTTTAGTGGTGTCTTTATCTGGCTTTGGTATCTGGGTAGTTTCTAGAATAAATTTAGTTTTCCTTTCTTTTCTATTTTTTGGAATAATTTGAGAGTAGGCCTTAACTCTTCTTTATATGTTTGCTAAAATTTGCCTGTGAAGCCATCTGGCCCTGGAATATTACTTGTTTTTTTGTTTTTTTTTTTTTATTGACTCAATTTCTTTGCTGTTTATTCTTCTGTTCAAGTTTTCTATTGATTCCTGTTTCAGTTTTGTTAATTCATATGTTTCTAGGGATGCTTTCAAACTCATAAGATCCATATTACCATGACCAAAGCCAGACAAGGACACTACATGAAAAACAAACAAAAATATTAATGATCCTTATCCCTGCTGGGCATATGTGTAAAAATCCTCAAAAAATACTAGCAGGCTGCATTCAAAAGTACATTAACAGGATCATACACCTTAATCAAGTGTTATTTATTCCTGGGAATGCATTATGGTTCAACATCCACAAATCAATGAATGTTACATACCACATTGAGAAAATGATAAAAATCATGTGATCACCTCAATTGATGCAGAAAAAGCTTTTGACAAAATTCAACATCTTTTATAAAAACTCAATGAACTGGGTATAGAGGGAACATAATTCAACATTATAAAGGCCATATATGATAAGCCCATAACTAACATCATTCTTATTACTGAAAAACTAAAAGCTTTCCTTTTAAGATCAAGGTTCAAGATAAGGTTTTCTATTCTCACCACTTTAACATAGTACTGGAAATCCTGGACAATCAGACAAGAAAAAAGAAAAGAAAAGGCATCCAAATTGGTAAAGAAGAAGTTAAACTGTCACAATTTATAGATGACATGATACTATACATAGAAAACCCTGAAGACTCCACCAAAAAACCATTATAATTGATCAATTTAGTAAAGGTACAGCACAAATTGGTGGCATTTCTAATAGCAAAAAGAGAAACTAAGTAAACAAATCCATTTACAATTGTGATAAAAAAGTATAAAATTGAAGATAACAGAAACAAATTCAAAGACACTCCATGTTCATGAATTGGAAAAATGTTGTTAAAAAGTCCATACTACCAAAAGAAATCTATAGATTCAGTGCAATTCCTATCAAAATGCCACCAGCATTTTTCACAGAACTAGAACAAATAGTACTAAAATTTGTACGGAACCACCAAAGACCCATATAGTCAAAGCAATTTTAAGAAAAAAGAATAAAGCTTGGAAGAAATCCAACATTTTAAGATATACTACAAAGCTCTAGTAATCAAACAGTAGAGCACTGGCACAAAAATAAATCCACAGATAAAGGGAACAGAATATAGAGTCCAGAAATAAATCCACACTTATATGGTGAATTAATCTGTGGCAAAGAAGATAAATATATATAACAGGGGAAGTCCAGTCTCTTCAATAAATGATGCTGGGAGAACAGGACCACTCTCCTGCACTAAAAACAAAAATAAGCTCAAAATGGATTAAAGTCCTAAATGAGCAATATGAAACCATAAAACTTCTAGAAGAAAACATAGCCAACAATTTATTTGATGCATAGGAGAATCTTTCTAAGTATGTTTCCTCAGAAAAGAGAAACAAAGGCAAAAATAAACTACTAGGACTCACCAAAATAAAAACCTTTGCCCAGTGGAAAAAACTGCCATCCTCCTGAATGGCAGAAGGTATTTGCAAATGATGTATCCAATAACGGGTTAATATCCAAAATATATACAGTTATATATACAACTCAAGACCAAAACACCAAATAATCTAATTTAAAAATGGCAGAGGACCTGGATAGACATTTTTCCAAAGAAGACATACAGTTGGCCAGCACACATATGAAAAGATGATCAACATCACTAATCATCAGAGAAATGCAAATCAAACCACAATAAGATAATCACCTTACATGTGTCAGAATGGCTAGAATCAAAAAGACCAAAAACAAATGCTACTGAAGACATGGAGGAAAAGGAACCCTTGTGTATTACTGGTGGAGATGCAAATTGGTGTAGCCACAGTGGAAAACAGTCTGGATGTTCCTAAAAAAATTAAAAATGGGGACGCCTGGGTGGCTCAGTTGGTTAAGCAGCTGCCTTTGGCTCAGGTCATGATCCCAGCATCCTGGGATCGAGTCCCACATCAGGCTCCTTGCTCGGCGGGGAGCCTGCTTCTTCTTCTGCCTCTGCCTGCCACTCTGTCTGCCTGTGCTCACACTCTCTCTCTCTCTAACAAATAAATAAAAAAATTTTAAAAAATCTCAAAAAAATTAAAAATGGAAATACTAGTAATTCTACTACTGGGCATTTTCTAAAGGAAAACTACAACACTAATTTGAAAATATATATGCAGTGTTATACTCCTTGCAACATTATCTACAATAACCAAGATATGGAGGCAACCCAAGTGTCCATTGGAAGACAAATGGATAAGGAAGAGGTATGTATATATATTATTTAGCCATAAAAAAGGATCAGATCTTGCCATTTGTGACAACATAAATGGACCTGAATCTAATATTAAGAATGCTGATAAAAATAATTTAAAACAGGTTGTAAAACGTGACGATATTTTGAGTGATGATGTGCGCATTGAGGGATTAGGGAAAATAATACTCTTATTCTTTTTTAGAAACCTGAATGATTTCAGATCTTCAGTGCTGGCCTAACTCCATAGTTCAGGCCAAGTGGATTTCAGTATGCCAAGGCAGTGGACAGTGTTTCCAAGAGCAATGCACTGCTTCTTATACCCAAAGGGCATAAAATATGGATTAATTTGTGTGCCACCAGATAATATCAGATAGTACTCTTGAAGGAGATTGAAAACGTTCTCCAAATGTACAAATTACTCTTTTAGTGAATTATATTTCCTGAACATTTGTATTTTTTAAAATTCCTCTTGAGGTAATACCAAGGCAGTATTAAGCTCAGAAAGACTAAAATGGGTCAAAAGAGCTAAAAATAACATTTGGAGACTCCTTCCAACCATAGGTATGTCAAATCAATGAACAGGATTAACTAAAGTTAAGTGCTTAGAATAGACCTCAATATATGTTAATGATAATCACTTTATTAGGAAATTAGTGGGAAGAATATTGATGATTTTTATCTCATTTTTAACTCTACCAAAGCACTAAGACATTTTGAAAGTGGTAGGCTTTAAGTGAACTAAGTAATATAAATAAAAGAGGATAAGAAAAGTTATCTAAATATACAATAAGAGTGACTATAGTTTTATTCTGTTAGTGGAAAAAGACACATATTTGGAAATTGGGGGATAATTTAGGCTAATCCTCAGTCCACCCAAAGGCCTTTTGAATAAGAAATATGTATAGCAATTGATACTAATATAACATAAATACTTGTTCTTTTTCAATAAAATATATTTTCTATGGTCTAATATGGTCTAATGTTTGTGGATGATGTTATATCAGTTCTTTATACTGTCTTGATTTGAGTGAGTTTTCAAAAATATTTTAAAATGGTTATTAAAATACCATTTTATTATATATCCATTATATTATATTATATTATATATCCATTTTTGAGATAATCAAAAATAGTGTAGAATACTTTTATTACTGCTCATTATTTTCACTAAGAAATATGCAAAGGGTAATTGTTCAGATAAATTACAGCATATGTAATGGACATTTATTTCCTTTTCTTTTTTTAAAAAAATTATTGATTGATTGAGAGGAGCAGGAGAGAGAGAAAGTATCTTGATCAGGCTCCCCACTAAGCATGTAGCCTGACGCTCACTAGATCCAACAACCCTGAGATCAGGACCTGTGCTGAAAGCAAGAGAGGAATGCTTAATGAACTGAGCCACCCAAGCACCTCACCTTCTTTTCTTTAAGACTTAGGCTCTGTGTTTTCAGATCAGCTTTGACCAAGTTATTCAAGAATGGGTGGACTTAAAGGAAAAACAAAGCTGGGGGCATCATGTTGCCTGATTTCAAGCTTTATTACAAAGCTGTGATCACTAAGACAGCATGGTACTGGCACAAAAACAGACACATAGACCAATGCAACAGAGTGCCCAGATATGGACTCTCAACTCTATGGTCAAATTATCTTGAACAAAGCAGGAAAAAATATCTAGTGGGAAAAAAAAAAAAACAGTCTTTTCAATAAATGGTGCTGCAGAAATTGGACAGCTATGTATAGAAGAATGAAACTTGACCATTCTCTTATACCATACACAAAGATAAACTCAAAATGGATGAAAGACCTCAGTGTGAGACAGGAATCTATCGAAATTCTAGAGGGGAACATAGGCAGTAACCTCTTCAACATTGGCCACAGCAACTTCTTTCAAGACACATCTCCAAAGGCAAAGGAAACAAAAGCAAAAATGAACTTTTGGGACTTCATCAAGATAAGAAACTTCTGCACAGCAAAGGAAACGGTCAACAAAAGAAAGAGGCAACCCATGCAATGGGAGAATATATTTATAAATGACACTACAGACAAAGGGCTGATATCCAAGATCTATAAAGAACTCCTCAAACCCAACACACACAAAACAAAACAGATAAACATGTCAAAAACAGGCAGAAGACATGAATAGATACTTCTCCAATGAAGACATACAAATGGCTAGCAGACACATGAAAAAAATGTTCATCATCATTAGCCATCAGGGAAATTCAAATCAAAATCACATTGAGATACCACTTTACACCAGTTAGAATGGCAAAGATTAACAAGGCAGGAAACAACAAATGTTGGAGAGAATGTGGAGAAAGGGGAACCCTTATACACTGGTGGTGGGAATGCAAGTTGGTGCAGTCACTTTGGAAAACAGTGTGGAGATTCTTCAAAAAATTAAAAACTGTACTGCTGGGTATTTACCCAAAGATACAGATGTAATGAAAAGAAGGTCCATATGTACCCCAGTGTTCATATCAGCAATGTCCACCATACCCAAATTATGAAAAGAGCTGAGATGCCCTTCAACAGATGGATGGATAAAGATGTGGTCCATATATAAAATGGAATATCACTCAGCCATAAGAAAGGGTGGATACCCTACTTTTTGCATCAACACAGATGGGACTGGAGGAGATTATACTGAGTGAAATAAGTCAAAAAGAGAGGGTCAATTATCATAGGGTTTCACTTACTTGTGGAACATAAGGAATAACATGGAGGACATTGGGAGAAGGAAAGGAAAAGTGAATTGGGGGAAATTGGAGGGGGAGATAAATCATGAGAGACTGTGGAATCTGAGAAACAAACTGAGGGTTTTAGAGGGGATAAGGGTGGGGGGATAGGTGAGTCTAGTGGTGGGTATGAAGGAGGGCATGTATTGCATGGAGCACTGGGTGTTGTACATAAACAGTGAATCTTGGAACACTGCCTCAAAAACTAATGATGTATTTTACGGTGACTAACATAACACAATTTAAAAAAATGGGTGGATGATCTCCCTGATATGAGGAAGTGGAGATGCAACGGGGGTGGGAGTTAAGGTGGTAGGAAAAGTAAAAATGAAACAAGATGGGATCGGGAGGGAGACAAACCAAAAGAGACTCTTAATGTCATAAAACAAACTGAGGGGGGTGGGGGGGAGAGGGGTTGGGAGCGGGTGGTGGGGTTACATTATATGTTTAAATAAAGCTTAAAAAAATGGGTGGATTTTTTTAAGAGATTTTATTTATGAGAGAGAGTGAGCAAGCACAAGCTGGGGGAGCAGCAGGCAGATGGAGAAGCAGGCTCCCCACTGAGCAAGGAGCCCCATGCAAGACTCGATCCCAGGACCCAGGGATCATGACCTGAGCCAAAGGCAAACACCCAACCAGCTGAGCCACCAACTAAGTCCATCTCTGGGTAGACTTATTTTTAAGGTAATCCTCCCACTTTATTACTTCATTTAGAAACACAAACTAAGCTGATGAATGCATGACATACTTCTGGTCACAGAAGACATCAAAGTCATTGACATTTATACATCATGATCAGACCTCATATAATGAGAAGTCTGATGAAGCTTCTAGAGGAAGAATTATTTTCTTGCTTTTCCAATAAAGCTACTTAACAAGACAGCCTAAATAAGAAGCCTGCCCCCGCCCCCAGAAAGGGGAGCATGAGACTAAACTGCAAAAGAAAGATCCCACTTGTTAAAACCTCCCCGGAGCCATATCTCCAGCTCTGTTTCTAGATTTATACTAATGGGGGGGCCTAAAGATTTATTTAAAGATTTAAAGATTTATACTAATGGGGGGTTTGTTGGAAACCAGAAATATTCTAAATAATTATCAGTATTTATGAATAGAATCCTTTTTTACACTTCTGATAACTAATTAATAATGTTGAATCTACTCTCTTAAAATTGTTCACTACTCATAGTAAAGTTAATTTGTGCAAGGTAACCTGTTTGTGGGCTAAGAGTTGATGACTGTTAAAACTAAAATTTAAAAGAAAAAGGTACTGGTTTGGAGAGACCACATTAAATGTACTTTTGGATTGGAAACCCACATGTTACCATAAGACCACTCCTTGCCAACTTCCATATTCCCATCAGAACACTCTTTGGGAAAAGTAGAAGACCACTGGATAACTCAACACAACTGAACTACAATATCCCAACTCCAGGCTTATAGAAAATGTTAATATCTTGCTAATGCTATATGTCCATCATGGATGGCTATGATTCTGCCCAGTATCACCTTGATTGGGGAAGAGGTTGACTTAGCTGTCTATCAGAGAAATAGCAAAAGTAAAAGGGATCTGGGGGCTCCTGGGTGCTCAGTTGGTTAAGCATCAGACTCTTGATCTCAGCTCACGTCTTAATCTCAGGGTCATGAGTTCAAGCCCTATGTTGGGCTCCATGTTGGGTGTGGAGTCTACTTAAAATTAAAAAAAGAAAAAGAAGTAAAAGGGATCTGGCAAGCCAAGGGTGACAATATATTGTTAAGAAATCACAGTTCAGGGATGCCTGGGTGGCTCAGTTGGTTAAGGGACTGCCTTTGGCTCAGGTCATGATCCCAGCGTCCTGGGATCGAGTCCCACATCGGGCTCCTTGCTCGGCAGGGAGCCTGCTTCTGCCTCTGCCTGCCTCTCTGTCTGCCTGTGCTCGTTTGCTCTCTCTGTCTAACTAATAAATAAATAAAATCTTTAAAAAAAATTAAAAAAAAAAAAAAAAGAAATCACAGTTCAGGGTCGCCTGGGTGGCTCAGTGGGTTAAGCCTCTGCCTTCACCTCAGGTCATGATCTCAAGGCCCTGGGATCAAGCCCCACATCGGGCTCTCTGCTCAGTGGGGAGCCTGCTTCCCCCTCTCTCTCTGTCAAATAAAAATCTTAAAAAGAAAAAAAGAAATCACAGTCCATTTTTGCCTGTATTTCATTCTTAAAGTCACATGCCCACTCCTTCAAGATAAGAATATCAAATTCTGCAAGAAATAATGGAGAGGGATATAAGTCACATGGTCAAACCTAAAATCAAAGAATCACCAGTGTATAATCCTCTTACAAAAAAAAAATTGAATATACATAATCAGTACCAGTCTCTTGCAACCACACCCATCCATTTTCTTATTCTACTTCTAACACTTAGCCTTGCCTATCAGGTTTTTCCTTAGCAATGTCAGAATTAATCCTCAATACCCAACTGCCTCTATTTGAGACACAAGAGGAGTCCGGATAGCCTAAGTCACTTATCATCCTGTTGACTCTGATTTCCACATACCTCTATGAGTTCTAGGTGTTCCCTTTTCTGACCCTCTTTACCAACTTCTGAAACTCTTCCTCTGATCCCTTTAGAATCCATATACTTTAAAACATATTTCTTTGTATCTTCAGATAATTCTCTACATTTTCCTTTCTCTTTCTTATTGTATCTGGAGTCTAGTTCTCTCTTAAGGACATTGCTTTCCCAACTGCCCTCCTAACTGGATAACATTTCCTCTCCTATAACTGTATTATCATTGGGTATTCATTGAGAATACATTTCTTCCTTTTCCTTTATTGCTATATCCAGACCATCTTACACACTTTTAAAATTAACTTCCTATCCCATCTTGGAAGTGTATGCCATCAGCCTTTATGTTTCAGTTATTTCCTGCCTCCAGGAACCCCATCTCATGGCTTGAGGATTTCAGTTACTTCTTCACTTGCAGTGCCTCCAAAATGACTCCAATCATATTTTGTCTAATTTTAATATTCAGTTACTAATATTTTCCATAATCTCTTCTCTCAGTTACTTTATCAAACACTAACCTGGGTTCTCCAAAGGGATTCTGCAAATATAATAAAGGTCTTCAATCAGTTGAAAATTAGATAAGGTGATCATCTTGTGTGAACCTGACTTAATTAGGTGGGCCCTTAAAAGGGCCTAGGCTTTTTTGGGTAAAATAAATTTTAAGAATGAGAGGATGTGGTATGAGGGCTACTTCCATAATTGGCTTTGAACATTTAGGGGACCACATAGCAAGGAGTGCAAGCCACCTCTATGAATAGAGAGCAGCCCTGAGATGACAGCCAAAAATATGGTAACCTCAGTCCTACAACCACAAGGAACTAAAATTTGAAAACATCCTGAATGAGCTTGTAAGCAGACTGTTCCCTAGAGCTTGACCATCACCTTGGGTTATGCCCTGGAATACCCTTAGCAGAGAACCCAATCATGCGAATGCTTGAACTTGTGACTTACAGAATTGTGAATAAATGGATGTTTCAAGCTTCCAAGTTTGTGGTAATTTGTTATGTAGCAATGGAATAATAACAGTCAAACTGAATCTCCTGTGAGCCTACCAGTTCCTCCATGACCTGCCCTTAAATTCTTATACATTCCCCCTTCCCCAAGTGCTGTCCAATCAGCACTAACCTATTGACACTCCTTAAAGCTCTGTGAATGTGGAAGCATGTCCTTAATTCAGAACTTTATATTTGCTCTCATTTCCTGGAACGATCTTCCTGAAGTATTTGCATGGTTTACTCTTTAACCAACAGTATATCTTTTGTTAAATGCAACCTCTCAGTGAGAACTTCAATAGCCTTTTATGTTAAATCACAACTCCTTTCCCACCTGCAATACTCTGTATCCCCTTTTACCTCTTTTTGTGTGTATAATAGTTATCAGGTGTACTATATTACTGTGATATTCATTAACCTAATTTGTTTTTATACACTATAAAACTACTTTCTGGTTTCATCAGTGAAGGGATTTCCCCCTCTGTGTTAAATATGTGTCCCTAATTCCAAGAAGAGTATCTAGCATATAGAAAGTATTTATTCCATATTTGTAATAAAAATGAAAAATATCTCTTCTCTTATTCCATTGCAATTTCAGTAATCTTGGGTATATAGCAGAAGGCTAAATAGAAGTTGTGGCAGTGATAACAGGATTAGGGACCTACTTTTTATAAATTTGGTGACAGATTTCAGGCCCATTCTATGTTTGGAGATAGAGGTTCTTTAAGGAATCCTTAAGAAATAAGCTTGTAAACAAGTTATCATTAATTATCGCTAATAAATGCTAGCATAAAGAAATGAATAAACAAATTTATAATTATGCAGATCAGATTCTTTTTCTGTCAATACCATCATGAGGTTTTCTATATACTTATATTTTTAATAAGGATATTTATTTAATTGACAGAGAGAGAGATAGCGAGAGAGGGAACACAAGCAGGAAGAGTGGGAGAGGGAGAAACAGGCTCCCTGCTGAGCTGTTAGCTGGTCATGGGGCTCAATCTAAGGACCCTGGGATCATGACCTGAGCATCAGGCAGAGGCTTAACCAACTGAGCCAGCCAAGCTCCCCTCTATATACTTATTTTAATTCTAATCAATGAGCAACTGAAATTGAACAATTCCAAAGCACTAACATTCAAATACAATATGAGACTGGTAATTCATTACAACAAAAGTTGATCTTTTGGACAAATTCTATCACTTCTGCATGTACTTTGCCACCTAGCTGCCTAGCTTTATGGTAGTTAAAAGCACGTGCATGTGTGCTACACACACAAACACAAAACACAGAACCACTGGATGCATAGAACAGTTGTTAAGCTATTTCCCAACTTTTGCCAAGTTCTTACATTTTTATATATATATTTTCATATATATATGCATACATATTTTTCTTCAAAATAACTTCCTTTCCTATTAAATATCTTTAAGCAAAGCATATTTCCTCCTTACACATATATGGCCCTCATCAGTGTGAATTATTGCAGAACACTGGTTACTATTTATTTTACAGAAGGGGAAAGGGGGGTTGGGGGAGGAGAGAAAGAATTGTAAGAAGGCTCCACCCTTGGGGCTTTTGGGTGGCTCAGTGGGTTAAGCCTCTGCCTTTGGCTCAGGTCATGATCCCAGGGTCCTGGGATTGAGACCCCATTGGGCTCTCTCCTCAGCAGGGAGCCTGCTTCTCTTCCTCTCTCTCTGCCTGCCTCTCTGCCTACTTGTGATCTCTTTCTGTCAAATAAATAAATAAAATCTTAAAAAAAAAATAAGCCTCCACCCTGGGCATCCACAGGGCTTGACCTGATAACCCTGAGATAGTGACCTGACCCGTAGTTAATAGTCAGATGTTGGGGTGCCTGGGTGGCTTGGTGGGTGAGAGCCTCTGCCTTTGGCTAAGGTCGTGGTCCCGGGGTCCTGGGATCAGGCCCCGCATTGGGCTCTCTGCTTGGTGGGGAGACTGCTTCCTCCTCCCTCTCTGCCTGCCTCTCTGCCTACTTGTGATCTCCATCTGTCAAATAAATAAATAAAATCTTAAAAAAACCAACTGAGCCACCCAGGGGCCCTTGTGTAATACTATTTATATCACCCTTTCTTCAACATTGCCATTTTATCCAATCTTTAAGAAAAATGCTAACTCATGAAATTTTAAAAAGCGTATAAAATTTAGATAAAACAGGAACTTATTTATCTTTGATTTATGTAATACATATCGATGTGATTGTATTACCATGATTATTGAAATATTTTTCACAGTTTCTCAAAATATCTTTAAAAATGACCTTCTACTGAATTTATATTTAATAACTGCTCCCATGTTTGTCTCACATATAAAACTGACTAAACTGGCAAATATTGCTCTTTTAACTTATCTATGCTTTCCAAAGCTTCATGCATATGACGGATCAACATCAATCTATACCTGAATCCTCCTTTACATGTATCTGTGACTCCATTTTTTCATGCTCTATTTCCAAAGTATTTTTCTCTAACTTCTAGTATGTGTCCAAGGGAGAATACCTGGAAATGAAGATATATATTTTGATCCTATTGTGCAGATCAATCACATTACTGCTTGTCCCAACAATTTTCAACTTGCTGGTAAATAAAGAAGTGATGCACATTTCATCATGCCAGAATGTACTATACAAAAGTATCCTGGTTAGCTAAAAACATATTCTTATAAAGCATGCCAGGTCAGTTGGCTACAGTACAGTGGAGGGAAAAAAAAAAAAAAAAA
>ML101768.1:24916-32416 GCA_003697995.1 Taxidea taxus jeffersonii
AGAGAAGCAGGCTCCCTGCTGCACAAGGAACCTGATGTAGGACTTGATCCCAGGACCCTGGAATCATAACCTGAGCTGAAGGTAGTGGCTTAACCAACTGAGCCATCCAGGTGTCCCTTAGATAGCATTTTTTTAATTGTGAAATGGCTGCAGTTTATAAAGTGTTTTCAAATATATTATCTCATTAAACTCTTACAACTCTAAGAGCAGGCATTATTAAATGTATTTCCCCATAATTTTTATTAGGGCAATATTCGAAGCAGACTAAAAGCCACATCTTTGACCTCAAGTTCTTCCTTCTGCAAATCACCATGACAGGTGAAAGTAAGTAAGGATAACCATGTGTTCCAGTTTGCGTGGGATGTCCCAGTTTATGACTATTAGTCCTATTGTCTCAGAGTTCTTATTGGTATATTATCTGTCCTGCCCTTTTCACTTTCAAGTGTATCCTGCTTTGACCCACAAACTACACGGCATGCAATATTAAACAGTGGAATACTTGCTAAGGAAGGTGGAAAATGGAACATTTATGAAAAGCAAATGATATAGAGTACAAGCAAGCCATAGAAGAAATGGAGACCATTTACAGATTCTATATAAGATAGTTCAAGCTAAACCTTATTTGGAAAGCTGCATATTTATACACCCAGTGTACATCTGGCAGGTAATCCATTCAGGTCGTGATCTGAGCATCACGGTAGGTCAATGTTTACTCAAAGCTGTATTGCTCTCAATCAATGTATTAGAAAGCCTACTTCCCTTCAAATCCAATCCTCTTCTCCCAGTCCTTTGTTCAAAACAAACTTGCTTGTCAAGAAAATTGAAGTCAAAACCATCAGGGTCAGGCAAAGGGGATTTTACCACTGCTAAAAACTTCAGTGGTAATTCCAAAGACTGGGCTAGACTCCAGAAATCTGTTGTGTGATGATCACAGAATGGGCTGTCATATCATCTTTGTTCTCTGCTCCTAAAGCAGAACTGATGGCAATGCTTTGCAGTTTCTTTTCAAGGATGAAAGGAAGATATGGGATAGGAAAATAGGTAGAGACCATATGGAGATTTCCTGGCATTGTACAAAGAGCCTAGGGGTGCTCATTCTTTATTCAGAGCATTCACACAGCTGCTAAGAATTAAGTGACAGTTTTTCAACCACCATACCCGACCCCTACCTTGATTCACTGAAGTGAACCAAAGGGGGCATATTCCACACTGGCATATTGTTCTTTGCCAGAAGATATAAGTGAGCAAATTAAAATGGACAACTTTCAATAACTTCAGAAGCCAAGGAAATGATGTAAAGTAGTCAATTTATACTGAAGACCTGAGGATGGCAAGAGCCACATTGTGGCTGAAAGAAATGCTTCTAAACCAATGTCATAGCAGCTCAAGGCTTTATAGCTTCTATCAAATATCCTATGCATATAAAAGCAAAGCTCAGGATAAGTCCTAGATAAAATTAAGACTCAGGTGAACTTATCCACTCCTTTTTACCATGTTTTCCTTCCAGGACCTATTCTTCTCTCTTTCATACAGCGCCTAGGTTTTCCTGGGATGAGTTGAGGGCCCTCAACTCAATTTACACCACATGTAATCACCATCAGAACTATTTTTCAAATGCTGTACTCTCCAAATCAAATACATTCATAAATGGTGCACTGAGATGGCTCAGTTGGTTAAGTGTCTGCCTTCAGCTCAAGTAGTAATTTCGGGGGCCTGGGGTCAATCCCCATGTTGGGCTCCCTACTCAGCAGGGAGTCTGCTTCTCCCTCTCCCTCTGCTCAGCCCTGCTTGCACTCTCTCTCAAATCAATAAACATCTAAAAAAGTGCTCTAGAAAATAAATTCATAAGCAATGAGATGGAACAATGAAGATGATGCACTGTCATATTATTTGATCTCAGAACAACCCCTATTTAAGTATCATTTTACCCAATTTATAGATCAACCAACTATTCTCAGGTTTACTAACTTACAAAGGTCATGCAGTAATTGACTTGGCACTGTCATTTAAGGTTATCTTCCCTACTCTTTTTATCGAAAAAATTTTTTATCATATCTCTTGCTTTTTTATGTAGATCACCAGTAAAAAAGGAATCTAAAATAGTAATTTGTTTTAAATCAAGAGTATGTGTTTAACTTAATTTGTTCTCTATACTGTAATAGTTAACTCTTGGAAAAATGCACTCAAGGAAAGTAAAATTCAATAAAGTTGACTCACGATATCAAAATAATAGGAGATATGTTTGGAGGAAGGAAGATTCAAGGTTTCTAAAAATCCCTTGAAGTTTTTAATGTTTTTCTTATCCAAAATACATTACAAGTGCAGTTTTTGAAGTTTTTAAAAGATACGGATACATTGTGGAATTTATTTTCCAAAAAAAATTAAAAGGAGGAATATCTAGCCTGATCCAGCCTAAACCATTTCAATATAGAAAATATTCAAGTTAAATTCATGACTATAAAGTAATAAACTCTCTCTGAAATAGAAAGTATTAATTCTTTTATATGAAACAGGGAACTAGTATACCACAAAGTAATTTCCTTTTGTACCTATTACTTTAAAATGCAAAACTTCAAAGAGTCTTTACCATGAAATGCTTCACACCTTGTCTCAGTGTCTGAGCTCTAAGACTACTCCCCCTGGAGAAGACATTCCTGCTGCACTTCTTTGTTTAATGCTGTCACGGATGATCAGAGATAATAAAAAGTATTTACCACATTATATGCTCTCCATTATGACAGAACTTTTCTATTTGAGAAATATCAAGCATCTGTGAGTTTAAATGCAGTCCAGAAACTGTACTTTTCAAAACCATCTTTGTTACCTGGTTGGAAAGGGTGTATTTCCTGTTGTCTGCTTTTTATGTAACACTTGCACACAGTCTTTGAATTTTACTCTGATAATTGATTTTTCATACCAAACCATTTATACCTCTGAGATAACATTGAGAATACATAAACACACATACACACACACACACACACACACACATTTTTTTCTTTTACCAAAGCAAAGCTAATAAATGTGAAATCCTCTCTCTGCACTCAAGATATCAAGGTAAGGAGGATACGTTTGAAAAATTGCTCTAATACATCAGAAAATGTAAAAATCAATAAGCTATAAAAGCTAAAAAGCTTCTTCAATTTTGTCCCCTTATTGCTCAGTGTAGGTGGCCAAGGCCCAGAGAACAATCCCAAGGTTGCAAAAAGCCATTATACATCCAGCTGTGTATTGCAGACAATATGTGCAGCTCTGCCAGGAAGGGACAAGTGTGCATCTGCCAAAGAACAGGGAGCTCTGAATGGCCTCTAAGTTCCTGTTTGTTTAATTGAGAGCTGGAAAGTGTGCTTGAGAAATCAGGCAGTGAAGACTGTGTTTTTTGTTACTTTTGTGTAAAAATAAAAAGATCTGAAGAGCATTTCCCTCTTCCTTTCTTTCCTCTGCTATTTTCTAGGCATAGGACATGTAGGGTGCTTTATGTCCATGGGCATTACTCTCAGACACTGAAAAGGCAATGAAATACAGTACTCTGTGCTAAATGAGGCCTTCAATCATACAAGGCAAGAATAATCTTCCTGGAAATTTAAAAATTGTATTTTTTTTCTACAACATGTACAGGGCATGTAAAGGTGATTAGAATCCACCAGCGACATATATGGCTAAATGAAATTATTTGAGGCTAGTAGTCTCCAAATGTGTTTATCATGCATCACTACTGCTACAATGTTTTCAAGTAAATGTCATCAATATCTATTTTTAAGTAGACACATATAATCTAATAAATGATGTATGTTGTACATCATTTACGATTAAACATGAATACACACAAAAGTTCTTCCATCACCACAAATCATCTTGAACACTGTCTGCAATGTTAAAAACACACTTGAGAGGTCTCTGTTCTTCAGTGTTCTAACTTGCTGTAAGGCTGCAGTCTCTTAAAGTAGTCAAGAAAGGAAGAGCCTATCTTCTCCCTGCCTTTACATTTTCCTTAAATGGAACTTATGTACAGCACATAATTAAGTACACTATAAGATCCTTGACATCCAAGATGAATCCTAAGATCTTTAAAAAATATTAAATTTCCAGATCTAATTCTGCATTTGGGTAGAATGTGGCCCATTAACTCTCAGCATCCATTCCCATAACTTTCTTGTGTGTTTTCCTTCACTACCCAGGTTTGAAACCTATTTCCGCTGAAGTCCCTCTGAATACAAATTAGGTTTCAACACTTAGGTGTACTCCATAAGAGTCAAAGCAAGTAGGTAAGGCAGATCCTGTCTTACTGATGATCTGGGCAATCTCCTGGAAAGTATGACTGTGGACATATGAAGTTTTTCCTGCAGCTGACTTCCAGTGTCCAGTCATGGCTGTCATGGGCATCATGATGTGTTGAGAGACAACAGCTTTGGATGTGGAGGCTCATTGCTGGATAGCAGTTATAACAAGGTTTTCTTGAACTGGTTTCTTGCTTTCCTGCCTTTCGGACAGTGACAGAATTAGTAGCTCCTTTGGTGGACAGTTACAGGCCTTCTGATGGTCTCTCCTGAAGCCTAATATGAAGTTTGCTCCTATTCTTTCTAATGTGTCAATATGCTCCTAATTAACTCTATTAAATCACTTTCTGCTTAAAATACTTGATCTAATTTCTCTTTCTTGTACTGAAACCTGACAAAAATAAGCATGAAATATGCACATGACAAGAGAAGAACTACAAAGAATCCCTGAGATGAATTTTCTAGACAAACCATCCACTTCTTTGTCAACAAAAACCTCATTTCAAGAGTGATTCAAATTAGTACTTCAGTAAAATTACTGATTACTATTTGTGACTTAACTCTAACGTTGATTATGAATATTTGAAATTTCATGCTAAATGCCTGAATGCCAAGAGACTACTACAGTTGTTTAGATTCAAATTTGAAAGCCATCACAATCTCAGTAAAGAACACATAATATAACAGATAAACAATAC
Source organism: Taxidea taxus jeffersonii (assembly GCA_003697995.1). Lineage (NCBI taxonomy): Eukaryota > Metazoa > Chordata > Mammalia > Carnivora > Mustelidae > Taxidea > Taxidea taxus. Next base: position 29,892 of record ML101768.1, read on the forward strand.
AAACATGCTCATATAAAATGTTTAGTTGCTATTTTATCCTTAGATTATACACCAAAACACAGTAAGAGTTAATAGTGGAAAAGTCATTTGGCCTGAAAATGCATAAGGAGATGCGAGATAAGGAAAGCATGTGTTAAGCTGATCAATCACCAAGGGTTACTGATTTCCACCCATTTTCAATTTCAAGTGGGCACTCTAATAGTCACTGTGAAAAATAATCATGTATATTTTTGTTGACTAAATTCCCAGCTATAAGCTTCAGAATCATATAAAGTTAAATGATGAATACCTCTACAAGCCTGGGTAACTCAAAGTCTTAAGGAATTTAAGTAAAATTTGTGACTTTTTTTTTTTTAAACAAATATAGAATCCACTGAATGGTAAAATTGTACAAATAAACTTATCTAACATAACTGAGCAGCCAAATATATATTTTCCTCTTGTTTAACGTGAAAATTAAATATTTCCATTTTAAATTTAGGTATGTATGCTTATGCCAGAGTTGAAGAAAGATGTTTAGTTATATACTTAAATATACAGTAACTCTATAGATATTTTATATAATATACATAGTAAGATCAGAAAAATTGTCTAAGAGGTTATAAAATATTTTGCACAGAAATAAGAAAATCAAATATTCCCTTTGAAGTTATGTATGATAGCTCTCCTGTCTCTAGTTACTAGAAAGTTAGAAAGGAGAAAAATATAAAGCTGGAGGAAAACAAGCATGCAATAAACTCTTAGGGTTAAAAGTTCAGAGACTAGGGACGCCTGGGTGGCTCAGTTGGTTAAGCAGCTGCCTTCGGCTCAGGTCATGATCCCAGCGTCCTGGGATCGAGTCCCACATCGGGCTCCTTGCTTGGCAGGAAGCCTGCTTCTCCCTCTGCCTCTGCCTGCCTGGCTGCCTGTGCGCTCTCTCTCTCTCTAACAAATAAATAAATAAAATCTTAAAAAAAAAAAAGTTCAGAGACTAATTTATCATTACCTAATCAATAACATCAACTTTGTTCAATAAGCCCAAAAAGTTAAAAGAATGAGCATCAACTTTTATTTTTATCAATAAGAGATTTAGAAGTATGTTTTTAGAATACAATATATTAATAAATATATGCTTATTCATAAATATAAGTACAGTGGTTTCTGTTAGTTTTTATCTATTAAAGTCTATTCGTATGTTCTTATTGTCTTTATTATCTCAGATATTACATATCACTTGCTTAGCAGTCCCTTTGCCTTACTCTTTAGAGGCCAATATAATTGTAGACACACACAAAACATATACTCTCACACACAAATCTTTCTGTTAAAATACTTGAAAGATAAGGGCCAAGTTTTACTAATTATGTCAGACTAGACAGTACAACTTGATAACTGTAATAAGACTTCATAAAAGATTCCTTTTTCAATACTTCTTAAAACTTCTACTTCTTTTAGAATCTCTTATGTCTACTCTTTTCAATGTCTCTTCTCTAACTCCTAATTTAATATTCCTTTGCTCACCTTGCATAAACTTTCTTTAGGGCTTGCTCAAGTCTAGCTCCATTTGGCACAATTCAGCCTCTTTTTGACTTCTCCAATTCTTATTTAGACCCACTGTTCCCTCAATATAGTCTCAAAGATTAGTCATATTACTCCTTAAAAGGCAGGATAGATAGGTGCTTACAAATACCAACAATTTCCATTTTTTTCCTTGTCACACATAATAGCTGTTCAATAATCTCATATAATTAGACCACTTTTACTTCGAGAGTGCTTTGCTAGAGGAGCAAGATCGCAGAGGAGTGGGAGACCTAAATTTTGTCTGGTCTCAGGAATTCAGCTAGATAGTTATCAAACCATTCTGAACACCTACAAACTCAACAGGAGATTGAAGACAAGAATAGCAGCAAGCCTATGAACAGAAAAGTGACCACTTTCTGAAAGGTAGGATGTGCAGATAAGTGAATTGAGGCAATATACAGGAAGATAGACCATCGGGGGAGAGGCCAGCTCCTGGCAAGCAGTAGAGCAGCAGAGCACAAAATCAGAACTTTTAGAAGTCTGCTCCACTGAGGGACATTGCTCTAGAGGCTGAGCATGGAGTGGAGTCCTCCTCACTGTGGAGACCCACAGTGTGGTCTCAGGACTCTTGGGGTCACAGGAAGAACAGGGGTGCCTGAGCGTGGCAGAGCTCCCAGGTATTGGAGTGGGGAAGCCAGCTGCAAAGACAGAGCTGAGAAGTGGGTTTTTAGCTTGGGTTTGCCATAAACCACAATACCTGGCACAGTTGGGACACTGCTTTTTGATCAGGACCCCACAAGTGGCAAATCTGGGGAGACACCCTGCCCCATCCTCCACTGGGAGGAGCACCAGAGCAGTGTGCTGCAGGAATCCGCTGGGTTTGGAGACTCCAAAGGGGGCCGTGTACCAGAGATAGAAAGGCTCAGTCACAGGCTGGGTGAGCTCAGAGTGGGGCCAGAGGCCAGGGAGACAAGAGTGATTGACTGCTTTTCTCTGACGGTGCACTGAAAAGGGGGGGGGGGGCA
>ML101768.1:37416-40619 GCA_003697995.1 Taxidea taxus jeffersonii
TAAAGTGAGGGAGTGGAAAACAATTTACCATGCTAATGGACATCAAAAGAAAGCTGGAGTGGCAATACTTATATCAGACAAATTCGATTTTAAGCCAAAGACTATAATAAGAGATGAATAAGGACACTATATCATACTTAAAGGGTCTGTCCAACAAGAAAAACTAACAATATTAAATATCTATGCCCCTAACTTAGGAACTGGATATTCTATGAACCAATTAATAACAAAATCAAAGAAACACATTGACAATAATACAACAATAGTGAGGGATTTTAACACCCCCCTCACTGAAATGGACAGATCATCCATGCAAAAGATCAACAAGGAAATAAAGGCTTTATATGACACACTGGATCAGATGGACATCAGGAATATATTCAGAACATTCCATCTCAAAACAACAGAATACACATTCTTCTCATGTTCACATAGAACATTCTCCAGAACAGATCACATCCTGGGTCACGAATCAGGTTTTCACTGGTACCAAAAGACTGGGATCATTCCCTGTATATTTTCAGACCACAGTGATTTGAAACTAGAATTCACCGCCAAGGCAAAAGCTGGAAAGAACTCAAATACGTGGAGACTAAGGAGCATCATACTAAAGAATGAGTGGATCAACCAGGAAATTAAAGAATTGAAAAAAATTATGGAAACAAATGAAAATGAAAACATAACTGTTAAAAATCTTTCAGATACAGCAAAGGCGGTCCTGAGAGGAAAATATACAGCAATACAGCCTTTCTCAAGAAACAAGAAAGATCTCAAATACACAACCTAACCTATACATAAAGGAACTGGAGAAAGAACAGCAAAGAAACCCCAAACCCAACAGGAATAGAGAAATAATAAAGATCAGAGCAGAAATCAATGAAATAGAAACAAAAAGATATGAAGCTAGGAGCTGATTCTTTGAAAGAATTAATAAGACTGACAACCCCCTGGCCAGATGTATCAAAAAGAAAAGAGAAAAGACCCAAATGAATAAAATCATGAATGAAAGAGGAGATATCACAACCAACACCAAATAAATACAATTATATAAACATAATATAAGCAACTATAAGCCAGCAAATTTGACAATCTTGAAGAGATGGATTCATTCCTAGAGACTTATAAACTACCAAAACTGAACAGGAAAAAATAGAGAACATTAACAGACCCATAACTAGTAAGGAGATTGAAGCAGTCACTAAAAATCTCCCAACAAACAAGAAACCAGGGCCAGATGGCTTCCTAGCGGAATTCTACCAAACATTTAAAGAATTAATACCTATTCTCCTGAAAGTGTTCCAAAAAATAGAAGTGGAAGGAAAACTTCCAAACTCATTTTATGAGGCCAGCATTACCTTGATCCCAAATCTAGACAAAGACCCCATCAAAAAGGAAAATTATAGACCAATATCTTTGATGAACATGGATGCAAGAATTCTCACCAAAATACTAGCCAATAAGATCCAACAGTACATTAAAAGAGTTATCCACCACAACCAGCGGGATTTTTTCCTGGGCTGCAAGGTTGATTCAACATCCCAAATCAATCAATGTGATACAATACATTAATAAAAGAAAGAAGAAAAACCATAAGATACTCTCAATAGATGCTGAAAATACATTTGACTAAGTAAAGTATCATTTCTTGATCAAAGCTCTTCACAGTGTAGAGCTAGAGGGTACATACCTCAATATCATCAAAGTCATCTATGAAAAACCTACAGCGAATATCATTCTCAATGGGGAAAAACAGAGCTTTTCCCTTAAGATCAGGAACATGGCAGGGATTTCCACTATCACCACTGCTATTCAACATAGTACTAGAAGTCCTTGCCTCAGCAATCAGACAACAAAAGAAATAAAAGTCATCCGAATCAGCAAAGAGGAAGTCAAACTCTCACTCTTTGCAGATGATACGATACTTTATGTGGAAAACCCAAAAGACTCCACTCCAAAACTGCTATTACTCATACAGGAATTCAGTAAAGTGTCAGGATAAAAAATCAATGCACAGAAATCAATTGCATTTCTATAAAACCAACAACAAGACAAAAGAAAAAGAAATTAAGGAGTCAATCCCATTTACAATTGCACTTACAACCATAAGATACCTAGGAATAAATCTAACTATAGCGTATTCATGAAAGAAATTGAGGAAGACACCAATAAATGGAAAAGCGTTCCATGCTCATGGATTGGAAAAAAATACTGCGAAAATATCTATGCTAGCTAAAGCAGTCTACATATTTAATGCAATCCCTATCAAAATACCATCAACTGTTTTCAAAGAAATGGAACAAATAATCCTAAAATTTATATGGAACCAGAAAAGACCCCGAATAGCCAGAGGAATGTTGAAAAAGAAAACCAAGGTTGGCGGCACCACAATTCCAGACTTTAAGCTCTTTTACAAAGCAGTAATCAAGACAGTATGGTACTGGCACAAAAACAGACACAGCGATCAATGAAACAGAAGAGAGAGCTCAGAAATAGGCCCTCAACTCTATGGTCAGCTAATCTTTGACAAAATAGGAAAGAATGTCCAAAGGAAAAAAAGACAGTCTCTTCAAAAAATGGTGTGGGGAAAAAAAAAAAAAAAAAAGACAACCACATGCAGAAGAATGAAACTGGACCATTTCCTTACACCAGAAAGACCTCCATGTGAGCCAGGAATCCATCAAAATCCTTGAGGAGAACACAGGCAACAACCTCTTCAACCTCAGCCACAGCAACTTCTTCCTAGAAACATCATCAAAGGCAAGGGAAGCAAGGGCAAAGATGAACCATTGGGACTTCATCAAGATCAAAAGCTTTTGCACAGCAAAGGAAACAGTCAACAAAACCAAAAGACAACTGACAGAGTGGGAAAAGATATTTGCAAATGACATATCAGATAAAGGGCTAGTATCCAAATCTATAAAGAACTTATCAAACTGAACACCCAAAGAATAAATAACCTAATCAAGAAATGGGCAGAAGACATGAACAGACATTTCTATAAAGAAGACATCCAAATGGCCAATAGACACATGAAAAAGTGCTCAACATTACTCAGCATCAGGGAAATACAAATCAAAACCACAGTGAGATACTACCTCACACCAGTCAGAATGACTAAAATTATCCAGTCAGGAAACAACATGCATTGGCCAGGATATGAAGAAAGGGGAACCCTCCCACACTGTTGGTGGGAAATGCAAGCT
>ML101768.1:41019-53624 GCA_003697995.1 Taxidea taxus jeffersonii
TTTTTTTTTTTTTTTCATTTAATTCAACAACTGATTAGTTGTGCTATTTTAGAAAATGTGTTAGGTTCCAGGGGTTTAGGAATGAGTAAGTAAAAGATTAAGTATAAAGGCTTAATGAGCATTGCTGAGGAGACAATCAAGTCAGGAAATGTAGGCCACTGCCCTGAGAGCCAGGTCAGAGGGTTCATGGCTTCTGACAGCAATGGTTTGGAATTTTGGTAAAGAACTACAAAGATTTCTAAAGTTATTAGAAGGACTTAATAAAAAAAGGAGTACAAATTTGCTTTTTAAAGATATTGGCATGTACTGTAGATGGCTCAGCTAGAACTGAAAACAATTATTGAAGTTGTATCAATCTACCATTCCAAATATTTTTGCAGTTTTTTCTAAAAGTAATTAATCTTTTAGTGCAGGAAAATAGAAAACGAGTGTTGCAGGTTGAATAATGGATGTAGTAAAGGATACAGGACTGTAATTTTGAGACTATTAACAAGGTAGTAGGCCAACTCATCACCAGTCTGAGGGGGAAATTAGACTAAGGTGATCATGTTTTCTTGGAGAACACTGATGAGAAAAGCACTGAGTATCTCAATACATTATAAACTAAACATTAAAGGTTTGGTCAGAAACTGAGGTGCTAGCATTTAAATATTAAAAATGAATTAATCTAGGTGATAACAGAATCTAAAATGTGGCTCTGTGTTGGGGTTCATGATCTGTGAGAATGCTGTGAGATCTTCTCCACTAATTGCATCATAACTTGACTAGATCTCTACTTGTCTTTTACATGAATATTCTACTCCCTAACGTTTAGGCCTTGTCCATGTTAAGTATGATGTCATTTTACATAATGCTGGATCTTACCAGGTTAGTATAATTGCTTGTGTCTTCCTCATCATCAACTATGTATTTAATCAGTCAACACTTAATATCACTGTGATAGTCACTGACAGAAAAAAGATGAATACATGGAATCAGCCCTCAATGAGTTCATGACCTACTGTGGGACAGAATTAGTTACTGGTCTTTTTGGGTCTCAATTACTTCATTTGTAAAATCAACATCCTAAAACTGTTGTAAGGATTAAATGAGCTGATCAATAAAAAGCACTCGGCATAGCGCTTGGCACATTCTAAGAATATAATATAGCTAAAGCTAACATTCCTGGCATGAGACTGGCCAGGCCTAATGTACAGAAGCCACTGAAGAGACAATGTGTCCTGGGAGTGACAAAAAGCCTGATGTGGCTACAACATAAGTCATACTTATTATATAAACTCATTTTAGTATCAGTGCAAAAAAAGCAATTGGTAAAATGAATATGCATTGATAATTTTTACTAAGCATTCCAAAGCCAAACTAAAATCATTTTTCAATTTTGAGCTCCCCGATTATGGCTCCCTTGAACAATTTAGGTAAATAAGGGCTAATCCTCTGAGTGCACATGTGTGTGCATGTGTGTATGAAAAAAAGGAATAAAAATTTAGGAAACAAATACATTATAGGGAAAAAGGAATTGCTACTCAAAGATAATCTCTTTACCCTTTTTTGGTAAACACATAACCTTAATTTAGAGTCTATCCATTTGCTGATCTAGAAGTCAGTTTCCCTAAATAATGCCCCCTAAAACAGACTATCACTATCACCCCTCTGATCAGAATGATGAAGAATCCATATTCTTAAGAGAAAGATATCCAACTTTTAAAACTGACTTTTCAGGGATGCCTGGGTGGCTCAGTCGGTTGGGCGGCTGCCTTCGGCTCAGGTCATGATCCCAGGGTCCTGGGATCGAGTCCCATATCGGGCTCCTTGCTCTGCGGGAAGCCTGCCACTCTGCCTGCCTGTACTCTATCTCTCTGAAAAATAAATAAATAAAATCTTAAAAAAAACAAAACAAAACAAAAAACTGACTTTTCAAAATCTTCTTAGTGTACATGCAATTTACCTGCTACCACTTCCCAGTGAGATACTCCTTTCCCATGAACCCAGATGCTCTATGAAATCCTGATTTTTTAAAATTTACTTCTATGTTGTACTCTCTGTAATTTCTGCCACCCCTCTCTTTACTCCATCAAGTCTTTTCCATTCTTCCTAAAAATTCAGCTTAACTCTCATATTTTACATTATTCTTTTCTTGAACCCTCAAGCCTGCTGTCTCACTTAAAAGTACCTTGCATAATATAAGATTCATTTTTCCAGTAATTATGCTGTCCACCACTTTCTACCATTTAGTATTTTCAGGAATATAATATGTCCCCAACCAAGACCACAGACTCCTCTAAGCCAAAAGTCTTATTTTATACTACTCACACTTCCAACATTTCTAGTCTGGTAGATACTCTATAACTACTTAGTAAATTTAAAGGCCATTTCTAAGCAAAACAGTTTTGAGCACAAGTATATAATTTTATCTATGATGAACAAGCAACTGAAAAATACAGCTTTGACTCTGTCCTTTCTATGAATTTTCATACAGTTTATAGAGGATGTGAAAGTATGTCATGGCATAATTTATAAAAACAGATCACAATTTACAGCTCTGCAGTGCCTCATTCCTGTAACTGGCTTTTGGAGAATATGAACACTGTCAATAAATGGCTAAGAAAACTAGATTAAGAGAGTTATATAATTTAAATGACTATACTACATCCTGGCAATTATATTTGAAAGGACCAGGACTCTCATTGACTATCACCATTGAACTTTGTTTTGTTTTTCTTTATTTGTGGAAATGAGATGAGCATAAAAGTGTTCAAATTTGTGTGTGTGTGTGTGTGTGTGTGTGTGTGTGTATCTCTTGATCTGAGAACTAGATACCCCATGGCAATTCAAGTTATCAGTTTACCAGTATTAAAAGTCAAGTTCACCCCACTAATGTATATAATTAACACATTAAGAGTAATTTATTTGTTAGAAAGCTGAAGCAAATTTCATCTCTCCCTATTGGTACAATGCAGATACTACAAGCATAAAATCAGGTATCTTCTGTCTCAACTCAGATATCTTTTATGCTATATATCCAGAATTTTTTTTTTTAGGATTTTGTTTAGTAATTAGAGAGAAAGGGAGGGGCACATGAGTGGGGTGGAGGGAGGGGAGAGCAGAGGGAGAGGGACAAGCAGACTCCATGCTAAGCATGGAGCCTGATCTCACAATCCTGAGATCATTACCTGAGCGAAATCAAGATTCAAATGCTTAACCAGGTGAGCCACGCCAGCACCCCCAGAAATGTTATTTTTTAAAAAGAATTTAAAACTGTGCTACTTTATGCATCTATTTAAAGGAATAAAAATGGTGATTGAGTATAACTGATTTATAAGGAGATTTATATACACACACTTGAAGAATTGTGAATTTTCTGCATGAAGGGAAGGTAACCATGTGTGTTACCTAAAAATAATTTCTATGGGTTTGGAAAATGCTATAAATTTAACAGAGAAGACTCCATTTATTAATTATATTAACACTCCTATTAAAATGAGTTAATATTCCCTGGGTACACATCCGCAGAACACACTATGTATGAATAAATAATTCACATTGTGAAAGCAAAAAATAAACATCAGTTTAGTAGCAATGCATTTTTTCCTCATGTTTAGATATTCATATCCATAAAAATTAATGCATGCTCAGAACATTTAACAAATACACAAAACTTAATGATAGCTATTTTTTGCTTTTGCTTTTGTAACGGACTATGCACAAGTAACAAGCTTTTGATAATAGTTTATCTTTTATAGTAAAACCAGCAAATAAATAAGATGCTGCTAGAGGGGTGACCAATTAATATGGGTAAAATATTTTGTGATTCTAGGGAAAAAGTGAACATATATTAATTTTATGGGTTTTATATAATGTTTTCAGAGAGATTCAGGTTTTTCCCTTATTCTAAAAGAAGAGTAAACTTTTTTCTCAGTGTTGAAGGAAAAAAAATAGTATGATTTGTTTCAGGTAAAGTTAGAAATTCTACAAGATCAATTATTGTCTTAAAAATACACTTTTCTTTTCCAGTATATGTAGCTAAGAGCCATAATTCAGTAGTGGTCCTGGCAAAAGCACCTTAGAATGTTTGGAATTATTTAATGAGTCAGGGGAAGAATACCTGGGTTTACTGTAATAATCCTTTCCTTTCTTCAACTGAGACAGCAAGGATTTTTCTTAGTTGAACAAAATCTATACATATAATGTTAACAGGATTGACATGTTTTCAATGAGCAACCCTTTTGTAAAGATGTTCCCACATTTGCCGCTTTTGCAATGTCAAATATATAACAGTCATACCGTACTTCCCATCTTTCTTAGAGGCCACATCTGGGTTCCTAATATCCAAAGCAAAACCACCATTTGAGAGTGATTACATAGTTAATTCAGAAATAAACATTGATTAAACTTCTGTTTAAAAGATCATGCCTCTCTACAAATTAAATTTATAAGTTCAAATATTCAATTACCTTTTAAAATTATATATTGCTAAATTAAGTAATGTACCTGGATTTTTCACTTCTTAAACTGTTATGTTTATATCATGTAGCTCTATCTCTGAGTTCTCACTCAGAATAATGGGCAATGAGCCAGACTTGCATTGAATCATTTTGATGTAAATGATGCTCCAGTTGACCTAAGGCACAGTATTGACTGCAGCAACCAAGTACCTGCTCATATCCAAAGCTTCACCTACCTGATTGCAATTTCAGTCTCAATAGCATCTTTAAAATAGAAATTTAGAACGGAAGTGTCTTTCCAAACAAAGAAACCTTGACATTAGAAACTCTTTACATTCTTTCCTGTTTGCTTCCCACTTACATGTAAAAATCCCATGAGTACAATAAACAATTTGTTTAACTTAAATCCATCATGAAAAGGAAGTGTAATATTTGATGACAAAGCTCATAGTATTATCTTCAACACCAAAGAAGTTATATTTGATTAGAAAAGTTAATTATATGCATATGAAGAGCTGAGATGCTAACAGCTAATTACTCATAAAGGGAAATTAAATCTAATTTTCTAACTGACAGTTGCTATCTAGAGATATTTTTATTAAACAAAACAAATTCCAATTTACTACAGTGGAAACTCTAAAATTTTATGGGGCACAATCAGATGTACATAAATTAGGTTAAAAGCCAGTGAGTACAGAGGGTTACAGCAAGTCAGCACAATTTTTTCAATGCATATTTTTTGTTGTTTTGGTTTTCAGTGTTAGCTATTAGCAGTTAAACTAAACTGCAGTGATACACTGCAAAACCCTTGGGATCTGATTCTCTTTGCTGCTTTGCCATTTGTTTGCCTTGAGTTTTATGGTAAAATAAGGTGAAAAATTGCGGGGGATACCGAAGCCTTGTGCACAGTTACAGCCACTTCATACTGGTGAACTTAATTGTTTGGTACTGTCTTTACTACTGACCCAGAGCTAATTCATTCATCTCAGAATAAAGCAAGGCCTCAAAAATGTGCTGAAAAATACACTCTTAATTAGGAAAACATCACTGCAGTTCTTCCCAACAATGAAACAAAAAGAGAACAATAAGAACAAAAGCATGAAGAAAAAGTATTATTCTGAGGATTCAACTGTTTTAAAACCTGGGATATACAAATTTTGAACTAAACAGCTCCAACTCAGAGTAATTGCCTCAGGGAAGGCATGACTTCCAGGCAGAAGACATTACTAGACAGGATGGCAGGAAGACTATATTAAGTCCTTAGGAAATAAATCCTAGCATACTAAGAAAGTATTGTTCCATCATGGAAATATTGGGGTTGCACACATTTTTTGAAGATGATTCCCTTTCCTTTTGTTTAAAGCACGTATATTCATTAGCAGCTAAACAGTGGCTTTGTTCCAATTATCTAGTTGCAGTTGGCCTGTTAATAGTACCCAATTCATGTTTGTCCTAAGTCAGTGGGAGTCATTATAAAATAAATCCTAAAGGTAGTCCCACATTACTATAATTTACTGCAAAAGTCTAGCAAACAAAATAAACATGTTCTTGACTCCCATTTTATGAAGGCTCTGACACTTTGAGTCCACCTGGCAGTATGCATAATATTTTGATGGAAAAAAACAAGAAAAAGAAAAAAAATGAAGTCAAGAGATCAATTATTACAGATGGATAAACATGGCTGTTTATTAAGTACTACATCCAAATATGGTGCACACAACTGAGCTGTAGCACCTTTGTAACATGCATGGAGAGTATTGGTTTTGTCTGGGAAATAAATTTTAAAGTAACCATGAATTAACTTCAAATTTCACAGTAAGCAAACAAAAATCACAGTGTATATTAAAAAGTGTGTGCTGGTCATTTATGATCAGGTATATAAGGATAATTCTATGGAAATGTTTTAAGTGTTGTCATAGTTTTGTAGCATCATCAAGGAGGCTTTGTTAAATCAACACTATGATGACTACGAAATAGGTAGGAAAAGTATTCTTTTTTTTTTTTTTTAAAGATTTTATTTATTTGACAGAGATCACAAGTAGGCAGAGAGGCAGGCAGAGAGAGAGGAAGGGAAGCAGGCTCCCTGCTGAGCAGAGAGCTGGATGCGGGGCTCCATCCCAGGACCCTGAGATCATGACCTGAGCCAAGGCAGAGGCTTTAACCCACTGAGCCACCCAGGCGCCCAGGAAAAGTATTCTTGATGGAATTTCTCTTTAAGATTAATACTGTAACAGTAGAATATAAGCACATAGGAATTGTCAAAGAAAACCTGAAAATCAAATATTTAAAAACAACTCTTAGCTAACTTGTCAAATTTTCTATCACCCATTATTATATATGCTTTCCCAAACAAACAAAGTTTAAAACAATTAATAACTGGGACTTCTGAACTTTCTCCAAAAGATTGTCTAACAAAGTATTTACCTCAAAGCACTTTTATGAGATATCCATAATATAATGTCTAGCATAGAATCAAACAATATTTTTGATAAGTTAAATTGAACTCTGAGTTTATTTTCTTGTTGCAGGAATATTTTAGTTTTCCAATTATAAATTCATACAGATGAATGTTTCTCTCAGTGTTAAATAAACCCCACCTCCCTCCAAATTCACTCTTCTGATTCTATTGAACCTTAAATAAACTATATAAAGGCAACAAATTACTTTCCAAGACAGACCAAGCTTCTAGCTCTATAAATCTCTAAGATTCAAATTACTGGACATAAGCCAAGCTAAAACCCCAACAAAAGGATTTTTACTACAGACTACCAGAGAGTAGGCAAATAGAAATGAATCAAAGAAGTTTATGTGTTTCACAGTGCTTCCAGGAATCTATCCTTGGACTTCTACTCCACTCAAAGCTCGTCATATGTTTACTAAATGCTCTTCACACCTGTGATCACGGATTCAAGAAAGAGCATGGCCTCAATGTTTCTCACCTCTTCTGAGCTGAACTCTTTCAAGCTCTCTCCCACCCTAATTCTCTAAAAGTAAAAAAGTCTTCACAGTCTATTCTACTCTTCACATTCACTCTGTTCTCCACTACCAGGCACATCTTTGAGAGGGAAAAATTCATATTGACATTTTCAAAACATAGTCACTTGAAGGTGCAAGTATTTTTAAATCAGTTAAAAGAATAAGGAGAAAAGAAATGTGTTTATACTGTTCTTTATAATTCCCTATATAATTTATTGTAGTGCTTTGTTTTTTTCTCATGAATTTGTATCAATGTCTGAGGCCACTTCCTTTCAGTCTAATTAATTTCCTTTAGTATTTCTTTTAAGACCGGTCTTCTATCAATGGAACCTCTCAGTTTTGTTTATATAGGAATATATACTTGACATTTTTCGAAAGATAACTTTACTGGATATCAGATTCTTGGTTGAATTATATTATTTCTTCCAGTGCATTGAATGTATCTTCTGACCTCCATTGTGTCAGATGAAAAGTTTTATAAAATTTTATTCATGGCTCCTTCATGTGTTTGAGTCATTTTCCTCCACTGCCTTCAAAATTTCATCTTTGTTTTTCAACATTTTGACTGATATATCTGAGTTTGAGTCCCTTTGTGTTTATTCTTCTCCAGTTTCATTGAGCTTCTTAGATGTGTAAAGTAATGGTTTTCATCCTTAAAGCTGGGACACTTTAAACCATATTTCTTCACATTTTTTGTCCTGCTCCTTTCTATCTTACCTTTCCTGATATTCCCATTACACATATGTTGATATTCTTGGTGGTATCCAACATGTTGGAGACTGTTCATTCTTCCTCATGCTTTTTTCTTGCTTAGAATATACCATCTTGGTTGGTCCACTACAGATCAAATCTGTTCTGCAACTCAAATACACCACTCTGATGCTTTTATGAAATTTTCATCTGGTCATTGTAGTTTTTACCTCCAGAATTGCCTTCGAAAACTTTTCATTATTATTAGCATTATTATATCCTGTAATTTTTATAAAGTGGTTTTAGTTCTTTGGACATATTTATACTAGGTACTTTGAACTTTTGGTCTTCCTGGTCCAGCATCAGGGCAAAAACTAATTCCTCAAATTAGTCTCTTTTGCCTTTTTTCCCCCTACATACAGTTCAAATTTTTGGGTTTGTGGGTCTCATAACTTTTATTAAAAATTTAACATTTTATAAAATATACTCTATTTTATATAAGTTAAATATATAATTTTCTATATTATGTAGAATATAATTTTATGTAACATATTGTCACATCTGGATCCTGAAATTCCACCCCTTTTTTCTTGGGACTTGCCTTTATTTGGTCTTTATTTAGACTTGGCTAGATAAATTCCTTGAACTCTATTTCTTCCAGACTATAAAACCTTTAATGGCCCTGCTCAGAATTTTTCCTTTATTTTTTTTCTAATCTGGCTTTCCAGGGTCTACATAAACTACTTATTAATCAAAGGGTGTAAGGCTCTACTTAAGTCACCACAGGCAATTACATTTTTACCCTTTACAGTTTATGTAGGTGTGGCTTGCAGTTGATGGAGTTTACAGTTTTGTTCCTATGTTCATGCAGACACTAGTAGTTCAGAGATTATCTCTCCAGATATTCTAAGTGTGTGCAGACTTGAGCATGTGAACAGTCTTCCAGACTACCAGTAATTAGTGTGATTTTATTTTTAATCCAGGGCTCGGGATTTATCCTGAGTCAGAATAATCTATTGTTCACCCAGTATTTGTTTAGAGTATGGAAGCCACTTGAGCCCCTTGTGTTTTGCTGTTGAAATGGTGCGTGGCATGGAGAACATTTTACAGTCTTTCTTCTGTGGGAAATCTGATTGCTCCTGAGTGGTACAGTATAACTAATATGCTGTAGCAACTGCCAGACTCCCAGGTAAAGTGTGATACCAGAAAAGTATCTTACTGGCTTTCCCTCTCCCAGTTCTAACTATTCTGTCATTTTGATTGTTATTACATCATTAAAAATACACTACCACTACCTTTTAATTGCTCACCAAGATACCCTTTATTTTTGAAAATATCATTAGGCATGAATTTCTTCAGGCTCTATTCCAGATAGAGACATATCTCATTTTATTTTGCTTTACTTTATTGTGCTTCACAGATACTGCATTTTACAAATTGAAGGTTTCTGACAACCCTATGTCAAGCAAGTCTATCAGCATAACTTTTCCAACAGTATTTGCTCACTTTGGTAATTCTCACAATATTTCAAACATTTCCACCATTTTTATATTTGTCATGGTGATCTATAATCAGTCATCTTTGATGTAACTATTAGAATTGTTAGGGGGTGCCATGAACCATGACCATAAATGATGGCAAATTTAACTGATACATGTTGTATGTGTTCTAACTACTCTATCAACTTGCCAGTTCCCCATCTCTCTCCCTTTCCTTGGACCTCTCTATTCCTAGAGACATAACAATATTGAAGTTAAGCCAATTTATAACTCTAGAATGGCCTGTAAGTGTTCAAGAGAAAGGAAGAGTTCAAGGTCTCTCACTTTAAAACAAAAGCTGGGAATGATTGACCTAAAAGAGTTAGCAGAGCTTAGTGCCAGTAAAAGGTTGATACCATAAAGTTCTAACTTGGACATAAAACCACCTTTGCCTTTAAGCTGGACTGTAAAAACTCATCACAATGCATAATACATGTTTTCCCCTATATATGTTAAAACTTTCCTAACATTTGTATTTGTATTTACATGGGGTAAGTTTGTGATTTTTTTTTTGCATAACAGTAATAAGCGCTTTTTAAAAATTTTTTATTTTTATTTAAACATATAATGTAACCCCACCACCCTCTCCCAACACCCCTCCCCCCCAACGCCCCTCAGTTTGTTGTATGACATTAAGAATCTCTATCATATGATCTCCCTGATATGAGGAAGTGGAGATGCAACGGGAGTGGGGGTTAAGGGGGTAGGAAAAGAATAAATGAAACAAGATGGGATCGGGAGGGAGACAAACCAAAAGTTTGTGATATTTAAACCAGAATTTGATTAAAAATACATACAGATATATGGAAAATTATTTGGTGTCTATCTTCTACACATAGAGAAGAACTGAAAATGGGTTTTCCTGGGCTGAAGTGCTTCTCACCAGAGTTCAGTATGATACACTATTTTCTGTTTACTGACAGGTGGATTATGTATAGTCTGTATTGTCTGTATACTCTATATTGTAAACCACATTCTAGGCAACTGTTGACTTTTATGTCTTGAGTAGTATGTATTTCTGTATGTGATTTCTGTCTTGAAAATTTAAAGCCAGAAAGATGTGCAAAAGAAACATAATATTTATAAATATTAACTATGTAATGTGAAAACCAACCATGTATACAAAAATATTTTTGCCAGTCTTTCAGGGAATTCACACCAAAAATTTGAAACAAAGATTTGAGTGATCTGATTCACACTGAATAAATATAAAGGATATCAATGAACACAGTTAAGATACTTCAAAAGAAATGATTAACCTTAGGGAAGAAGACATTTTCAAAGCCAAGAGAGGCTGAAAGTAGGACTCTGATGCCAAACAGCTAAGTTATGAAGGCAAAGGAAAAGGTTTTGAAGGAAATTAAGAAAGCAAAATAGCCTTATTATTGATATGGAGGAAGTTTGAGCAGTCTGGATAGAAGATCAAACCAGACACAGCATCCCTTTAAGCCAAATCCTAATGCAAAGCAAGGGCCTGCCACTCTTCAAGTCTGAGAGAGGTGAGGAAGCTGTAGAAGAAAAGTTTAAAGCTAGCAGAGGCTCATTTCTGAGGTTTAAGAAAGCATCTCAGTAACACAAAACCGCAAGGTGAAACCGTGAGTTCTGATTTAAAAGACGCAGCAAGGTATCTAGAAAATCTAAGATAATTCATGAAGAGGGATACATTAAGCAACAGATCTTCAGTGTATATGTGTATACAGTGTATATGAAGTGTATTCAGTGTATGTGAAGCCTTTTATTGGAAGATGATGCCATCTAGAACTTTCATAGCTACAGAGGAGAAGTCACAGTATCCGGCTTCAAAGCTTCAAAGGACAGGCTGACTCTCTTGTTAGGGTTCAATGCAGCTGGTGACCTTAGTTGAAGCCAATGCTCATTTACCATTGTAAAAATCCTGAGGTGCTTAAGAATTACGCTAGATCTGCTCTGCCTGTACTCTAGAACAACAAAACTTGGATGACAGCATATCTGTTTACAACACGGTTTACTGAATATTTTAAGACTATTGCTGAGACTCAATGCTCAAAAAAATAAAAAAAGAAGCCTTTCAAAATAGTAATGTAGGGCGCCTGGGTGGCTCAGTGGGTTAAAGCCTCTGCCTTCGGCTCAGGTCATGATCCTAGGGTCCTGGGATCGAGCCCCATATCAGGCTCTCTGCTCAGTGGGGACCCTGCTTCCTCCTCTCTCTCTCTCTGCCTACTTGTGATCTCTGTCTATCAAATAAATAAATAAAATCTTTAAAACAAAACAAAACAAACAAATAAAAAAAAAAACAAAATAGGGACGCCTGGGTGGCTCAGTTGGTTAAGCGACTGCCTTCGGCTCAGGTCATGATCCCAGCGTCCTGGGATCGAGTCCCACATCATGCTCCTTGCTCGGCAGGGAGCCTGCTTCTCCCTCTGCCTGCCACTCTTTCTGCCTGTGCTCGTTTGCTCTCTCTCCCTCTCTCTCTGACAAATAAATAAATAAAATCTTAAAAAAAAAAAATAGTACTATATTACTGCTCATTGACAATTCACCTGAACATCTAAGAACTCTGATGGAAATATACAATCAGATTAATATTTCCATGCCTGCTAACACAACATCCATTCTGCAGCCCATAAATCAAGGAGTAATTTCTACTTTCTTACTTCTTACTATTTAAGAAATAGTAAAAAAATACCATTTTGTAATGGTCTACCTGTCATAGATAGGATTTCTGTGATGGGTCTGGGCAAAGTTAATTGAAAACCTTTGGGGAAGGATTCACCATTCTAGATACCATTTACGCCATTCATGATTCAGTGGAAGAGCTCAACATATCAGTATCAATAGAAGTTTGGAAGAAATTGATTCCAACCCCCACAGATGACTTTGAGGGGTTTAAGACTTCAAAGGAGACAGTAACTGCAGATGTGGTAGAAATAGCAAGAGAACTAGATTAAAAGTGGAGCTTGAAAGTTTGACTCAACTGCTA
>ML101769.1:0-11608 GCA_003697995.1 Taxidea taxus jeffersonii
TTCTAACTTTAGAGGGCACAGAGCTAGGGCCAATATATAAAAGTTATATAGTGGCAGATTTTTAGATCAATCTGAGAAAGAACTTTATAACAAATATAGAGTTGCTTACAAATGAAAGGGACTACTTTTAGGAAGAAATGAGTTTCTCATTATTGATGGTGTTCAAGTAACTTGGATCATTCACTTGGTACGTTTTCAAGGGGATTCAGCATTGCATGGGAGTGAGAAGAAAAGCCCAAGATTCTATGAATCCAGTGGGAAGTAGGAGATTTTTACAATCAAGATACTTGCTTTGGAATCTCCTCTGAAAAGTAAAAGAATCTCACATAATCTCCAGAGACCAAAGTGGACCACCTCTGGAGCTAAAAGAGCAAATACAGGCCTTTCTCTACTTCCTTATGCCAGCAGTGAAAGCCCGGAGGAAAAAAAGAGTAACCTGAATATCATTCTCTCTTGTTCCCTAACCTAGTATTTCAGAGAACAGGAGTAAAAATTACAGGCACTGGGGAGGCACAACTCTCTGGGTCTCGGATTACTTCTCTCTTGCTGCTTCTGCTCTGTGATCAGCTCTTTTACCCTGCAAACCTGAAGCATTGTAGGTATTTGCAGGGCTGACCATTTAGACACATTCTCCCTTACCTCCCGCGACTTCCAAACTCATCAATACCTAAGATTTCAGCAATTATTATGCCTCTTGTTCCAGGAGGCTAAACTCATCTGTCAGTGACACCAGTAACAAATTCGCTATTTTAGAAAAGGGTGATTAAGAACAATCGGAACCATAATTAGTTGATTTCAAATATGACTATCTAGAGTAAATTTTTTTAATTTTAAGGTCGTATCAGTGCTCAGTTATAAAATAATCTTACTAACCTCCTCGAGCAAAGCTATTGGATGGGTTTACATCCAAATGTCCTGGCACTACCTGCTTAAGCACAGTGGACATTCTTGAAGTCCTCCTTTCAGTCCCTGAAAGTCAGCCAAAAAGAAGAACAAAGACCATGTCGTTCAGGTTAACATTACTCAAATGACAAAAAGTTATCTTCATGTGTAGCATGTCTAATTGCTGCCAAACACTGTATTTGTAAAGTACCCACTGCTTTATAGAGATAACAAGGCACTGTTACTATTCCTCAGAGATACACACATTTGCAAGATTATAGAGAGTTAGGTTTGGCAAGTGCAATCAGAGAATTTAATGATAAATGAAGCAAGGCATGCATGGTGTTACTTTACAAGAAAAGCCACTTTCTGCTTATGTTGAGCTAATTCAAATAGCTGATTAAGCCAAGGAGACCAACTTTTCAAGTCACATGCTCCTGTGTCTAACACATTAGGATTACCTCTACATGAACCCTTTGGGGTTCCATCACATGATAACTGAAACAGAATATTAGTACAAGTCTTAATGGCTTCATCCAAATCTAGTGAAAACAAACTGTACTACAAATCATAAAAGGCTGCAGAAATTTCAGGAATTTCAAACTTATACATGGTGATTTACTACATACACATTTCATAATCAGGTGTTCAACTTAAACATTCAACTTTGTAATAATATGTTAAAGGCTATGTAAAACAGATTCTAGGAAAAAAGATGACTTTGTTTATGTTCCCCACTCCTATCATTCTTTTAAAAAGGAAAAAATTGAACACCCACATTTGGTTACTGTTACTAGACATTAACAGTGGCATGCTGATTTTTAAGTAAAAGGAGCTAAAGTTATAGCCCCACAGGGCAAAGCTTTAACGGGTCATACAGAAGGAACAGTATAAATAACTAAAGAGACTAACCCTGGGAATGAATCTGACTTCTCGTGGTTGTCAAGAAGAAAAATATTATCAGATCTTACCTGGAGACAGAGCAAGTGTTGGCCTGACAGTAAGGGTGTTATTGCCACTGAGTTTCTGATGGATAGAAACTGCACTCAGTAAGGCTTGTAGGTATTTTTCTTGTTCAATGCTACTGGAAGATTCTAAGGAGGAGGTAGGAGCTGTAAAAGAATAAGTGAATAGAACAAACTGCCTTCAAGTTACATAAAAGAGATATTTACCGATTTATCTTTTTCTTTCTGTATATAATCTTCAAGTTACCACACCCAAATACAGAAACCAGACCCACTTTAAGCTGTAAACTATTAGATGGCTCTTCTCCTTTGATACTGGTTTCACCACACCTACTTCTTGGTTGCCTCATCATCCTCCCAGAAAGAGCCCAGGTCTGAAAAACCAGCACAGGGCTGTCCTTCCAAGCATAGGTGTAGCTTCTCATTATACAAGCAACTTAGAATGAAGAGTCACAAAAGGCAACATCTGCTTGATGATGTCCCCTAAATTATCCTGTCCATGCTACTGTCTGGGAGCAGAGGATGGAATGGGTTCCTCTGGCAATCTGGAATGGGCAGAGGTGAGAATTCCCATATTGGTAGCTTTCTTCTAATTCTGCCACACAGGTCTAACACAGCACACAAACTTGTAGGGGTTTGTTGCAGGAAGAGTAGAGGAAGATGGGGAGAAGGCAGCAACAGCTACTGCCAGATTCCTTGGTCCTTCTAAGAGAGGGGCAGAGGATATGCACAGAGTGAAACAAATGTGAGAGCAACTCTGAGCAATTCTCAGATTCAGTAGTCTGGGTTTGGTTTGTGTGGAGCAAAGAATCATTGAAATTGGCCTGGGCACTTTAAAGAGGCAGCATTCTGGACTCATTAGAAGGACAAGAGATATTAACAAATTTTTTACATCTTGAATTTTTTATTATTTTTTAATTTTTAATTTTTATTTTTTAAAGATTTTATTTTTTTGATAGACAGAGATCACAAGTAGGCAGAGAGGCAGAGAGAGAGAGAGGAGGAAGCAGGCTGTCCGCAGAGCAGAGAGCCCGACGCGGGGCTCGATCCCACGACCCTGGGATCATGACCCGAGCCAAAGGCAGCGGCTTTAACCTGCTGAGCCACCCAGGCGCCCCTTGAATTTTTTTAAAAGATTTTATTTATTTATTTGACAGACGGAGATCACAAGTAGGCAGAGAGGCAGGCAGAGAGAGAGAAGGGGAAGCAGGCTCCCTGTGGAGCAGAGAGCCCGATGCGGGGCTCGATCCCAGGACCCTGAGATCATGACCTGAGCCAAAGGCAGAGGCTTTAACCCACTGAGCCACCCAGGTGCCCCTACATCTTGAATTTTAAAAATTAGCAAAATTATATTTTATGAACTTTTAAGATGCCATTATTGTATTTTATAAACTCTAAGATGTCATCAATTATAAGATCTAATTATTTTATGTACTAAGAATTAAAAACTCTTCCATTTAAACTATGACAATTCTTTCTGATCACATAAATTTTAAAATGCATCCCAATTTCAAAGATATTAAAATGCAGGCATATGTGTGAGCTCAAAAATATGAAATGTTTTTATTTTATTTATTTTTTAAAATTATTTTTATTAACATATAATGTATTATTTGCCCCAGGGGTACAGGTCTGTGTGAAATATTTTTATATTATATTAAAAAAATCAGAAACCAGTGGAATAAAATAATTTCAATTTTTTCCAATGAAAAGCTCAGCACTATATTTATCAGGGCTCCTGAAATGATTCCCTCACTTTATGTAACTTCCATATGCCATGTTCTATTGTATCTACTTTGTGGTTGGGGAGGATTCCCCAGTGTCAAAATAGTTCAAAGCCAATTGCCTTTAATTATACCAATGCTGAGGCTCTAAGACAGGTTGGATAATAATGACAATGATGCTGCTGCTGCTGCTGCTGCTGCTGCTGATGTAATGTGTGTGTAGTATCCTTAGTCAAGTAAATGGTCAAGGACACACTGGTCAACTTTTAGGAGGTAAGGAGGAAAATGGATGAGAATAAAAAGGAGATATCAAAAGCACATAGTTTAACCTACTGAACCAGAGAACTCACTTGACTTACCTCACTTCCAAAGGGTTAAGAACACAGCCAAGCCTAAACTGGATCTGATATCTTGGTGGTCTATTGTTTAATTTTATTGAGCATCTACTATAAGCTAGAAATTATGAGAAAGGTCAGGAAAATACAGCTCCTGACTGACTTCAAGACCTCAAACACAGTGCTTAAAAATATCCTCAGAAAAAAAGGACAGCAGTACTGCCTGCTTTCTTAAGCTGGCGTCCCTCTAGCTTCCAAAAATATCCTTTGCTTGAGAGCTTCTTTAGAGGCAGCATTTTGGTCAGTAGTTTGCTGACTTGTTTATGTGTGTGCATGTGACTTACAGGAATGAGATAAAATAGCTCATATTACGTGGGACAGAGGATCCCTACTTGCTTCGAAGCTGTTAAATATTTTTGGATGCTTCCCAGAAGGAAAGAGAAAGATCAGCATAATCTAGTTTTCATTTGTGGATACTTTGGTTTGCTGGAATGAAAACAGCCTAGAACCACAGACTTTATTATGATACAGACAGACATATTAAGCAAAATGTTAAATTCAAGGTGTAACCCCACGATGTCAAGTAGTACATGTTTTATATTGCACAGCATAAAGCCTGTGAGAGAAGGCTCAATATAAGGGCACAGTTGGCATTCCAAGAGATTACCTCCTTTATTTTTAGGAATTCTCTGAAGTGAAATGATCATAACTATGCTATGGAGAGATGCTTACCTGCCTGAGGGGAGTTCTGAGATTTGAAAAGACCAACTACTCCTTTCCCGTGGAATCCTCCAGATCGGAGAAGCAGGGTACTACTTCTTGA
Organism: Taxidea taxus jeffersonii; assembly: GCA_003697995.1. Taxonomy (NCBI): domain Eukaryota; kingdom Metazoa; phylum Chordata; class Mammalia; order Carnivora; family Mustelidae; genus Taxidea; species Taxidea taxus. Next base: position 4,730 of record ML101769.1, read on the forward strand.
GTTCTTCCAACATACAACAGGCAGGCGATTGTGTCGATAGCAGCGGGCGACTCTTGGTAAACTACTGTCTTGTACAGCTTGAGGTACAACTAAAAGGCCAGGATAGCTTCAGGGACATGGAAAGGAGAAAGCAAATGATTTGGGTTGCAGGGGGATGGAGAAGGGGTGGGGGAAGAATGCAAAAGAAATGGGGAGAAAGAGAAAGAATATGAGAACATGAATATCATATCCTATAATTTTCTCTCTTTTTTAAGATTTTATTTATTTATTTGACAGAGAGAGATCACAAGTAGGCAGAGAGAGAGAGAGAGGAGGAAGCAGGCTCCCTGCTGCGCAGAGAGCCCGATGTGGGGCTCGATCCCAGGACCCTGGGATCATGACCCGAGCCGAAGGCAGAGGCTTTAACCCACTGAGCCACCCAGGCACCCCAATATCCTTTAATTTTCTAAGGCTCAGAAATACACTGGTTGAGGGGTAAGATATTTTTTATTTTTAAATTTATTTTAATTTAATGCATTTTAATTAATTTATTCTTTGGGGGTTATATATTTTTTAAACATGGAACTTAGTTTCAGCTCAGTTCTTTAGGGGTTAAGAAGAAACAGCTGAGATGGTGAAAACAACTAAATAAATCCATCAATCTGTAGTATTTTTTGAAATAAGCCCCCTTTAGAAATACTGCAGACTCATGTGTAATAAACTAAACTTAGAAAATAAAAATGCTATGTAGCATTACTTAACAGGCCTCTGTTAAACTGACAATTCCCTTTGCCTTATACACTACTTTCTGTCAACTTGAAATAAAGATTGTAAGATTACTGGATTAATACCAACTTTATGAGGATGACAAGTCAAATTGTCAACTCATTAGTCTGCTGAAATGACAACTGAGCATACAGTACACTAATACTGGCCTGCTTGACATGTTGAAAGAAATAAAAATCAAAACCAAATGATTTCTGGTATGAGAACAGTACGTTCAAATGTCAAAATAAGTTTAAATATTAACACTACATGTTGATAATTTTTTAAAAAAGATTAGCTCATAAAGTTATAGGATATGACGCTGGGGAAATACGAAACAGACAGGAGTACTTTGTTTTTATAGATTAGGAAACACAAGAAGATAGGCAGGTTTCAGAGTCACTTCCTTTAGTTTATTTAGAAATATTATACTAAAAAGATTTCATATTAGTAACCTCCCAACATCTAATCCCATATATTTACATGTAAGTACGTTTGCGGTTCTTCCCTTTTTTTTTTTTTTTTTTTTTTTTTTTTTAAGGTAGGCTCCATGCCTGGTGTGGAGACCAATGTGACCCTGAGATCAAGACTTGAGCTGAGATCAAGAGGTGGATGCTCAACCGACTGAGCCATCCAGGTGCCCCAAGATAACTTACTCTTATTCCCTATCACTTATTTCATCCATCCCTCCATCTACGTCCCTCTGGTAACAATCGGTCCGTTCTTTATAGTTAAGAGTCTGGTTTTTTGGTTTGTTTCTCTCCTTTTTTTCCCTTTGCTCATTTGTTTTGTTTCTTAAATTCCACATGAGTAAAATCATATGGTATTTATCTTTCTCTGACTGACTTATTTAGCTTTGCATTACACTCTCTAGCTTCATCCATCTTACACTCTAGATCCATCTATGCTGTTGCAACTGGCAAGATTTCATTCCTTTTTATGGCTGTGTAATATTCCATTACATACATACATATATATATATATTTACACACACACACATACATATATATTTACACACACACACACACATCTTCCTTATCCATTCATCAATTAGGTTGCTTTCATAATTTTATTATTGTAAATAATGCTGCTATAAACACAAGGGTGCATATATTCTTTTGAATATTCTTTAGCCATTCCAACAGGTATGAGGTGATATATCACTGTGTTTTTCTTTTTAATTTTATTTTTTCTTTTTATTTATTTTTTAAGTTAACATTTCTAAAAAAATATTATATTTGTTTATTTGACAGAAAGCACAAACAAGGGGAGCAGGAAAGGGATAAGCAAGCATCCTGCCAATCAGGGAGCCAGATGCAGGGTTCACTATCAGGACTCTGGGATCTTGACCTTAGCCTAAGGCAGAAGTTTAACTGACTTACCCACACAGGTGTCCTAAAGACATTTTTTTTTTAATTCCATAGTTAAACACAGAAAACAGGGACGCCTGGGTGGCTCAGTTGGTTGAGCAGCTGCCTTCGGCTCAGGTCATGATCCCAGCGTCCTGGGATCGAGTCACACATCTTGCTCCTTGCTCGGCAGGGAGCCTGCTTCTCCCTCTGCCTGCCTCTCTGTCTGCCTGTGCTCTCTCTCTAACAAATAAATAAATAAAATCTTTAAAAAAAAAATAAATACAGAAAGCAGTAAAACTGGGCGAAATTTGTGTTAAAAAATAATCCTATCCCTTTGGACCAACCCGACTCTTCATATATGGGCATGTACATAGATTGACAAAGAAAGTTTACATTTTTGAATAAAGACGCAAAGTATGCAAAGAACATTAACATTGATGCAAAAAATAAAAAGAAAAGAGAACCAAGGCAGAGGGAGGTGTTTAAACTCTCCCGGACCCGCTGCGGCCTGGACCAGGAGGATCCCAGGGCCGCCTGGAGCAGGGTGTTGTCCCCCCCAACCCCCTGTGGCCCAGAAAGAGCACCGCTGCCGCCGCCCCAAACCCGGGCCAGCCCCGCGGAGAAGGAGGCCCCGGCGGGGAGCGAGGCCTGCTGAGTGGGGCTGGGCTGCAGCTGCTAACTGGGAGGGCGCCTCGAATGCCTCCTGAACGTATCACTGTGGTTTTGATTTACATTTCCCTGATGATGACTCATGTTGAGCATCTTTTTATGTGTCTGGTGGGCAGGTATTTGTAAATTTAAACTGCCATTTAAAAGATCTATAGCTTCTAAAAAAAAAAGAGAGAGAGAGAGATCTATGGCTCTCCAGGATCAGAGGAGTTGAAACAAATAATGACATTAAACTAACTTTCTAAAATATGTACCAGGCTTGCAATAAACAAAATACTCTCGTAGCATTATTCTATTCAATCAAACTGGGAATTTATAAATGCAAAGGAAACAACTTACCTGGAGATAAAAATGATTAAACTTGCGGCTGGTGGAAATGTAGTTTTTTTTTTTTTTTAAGATTTGATTTATTTACTTGACAGACAGAGATCACAAGCAGGCAGAGAGGCAGGCAGAGAGAGAGGAGGAAGCAGGCTCCTTGCTGAGCAGAGAGCCTGATGCGGGGCTGGATCCCAGGACCCTGGGATCAGGACCTGAGCCGAAGGCAGAGGCTTTAACCCACTTAGCCACTCAGACATCCCGAAAGTCCTATTTTTATTTCAAGTTCATTTATCTTCAGGCATGGTAGAGAAGATGTAAATGTGAGGAGAAAGACAAACAAAATCATAAAAGGGACAAAACCTTTTACCTTTCACCTTTTGCTCTAATCTAGGCACTACTCATCGATGTAATTGTACTTCTGAGAATGCCAAGGAGATGCTTGCTCATGCTGTTAAACATGTCCCTTAAACACACATATCCCTGGAGATCTTGCTCCTGATTTTCTGGTATTTTTCTCTCTCTGGGTTATGGTGACAAATAGCCCATTCAAGACAAAATAGAAGAAATAAATGGTGTCTTTTTGGAGCCCACTAACAGACTTACCTCCGGCAGAGTGAATACATCCTATTGGAGGCAGTGATTCGAAAATACTCTGGTTTTGAGCGAGAAGAGCTGCCACTTATGGTTCCCAGACCTAAACGCTGATAGTCTCTGAAACATGCTTTTTCCACCAACTGTTCCATTGTAGACTTCTCCGAGGCCTTCAGGGTGGTACTTGTCGGGAGTTCACTATCATCTGAAACTGTGAACGCAGAAACAGATTTTGAAAAAATGATATGGCTCAAAGTAGAGGATTAGAAGCTTCCTTTTAAAGAGGATTCTTAAACCAAGAGAGGTCTGTATTAGGGCTACAGGCACTATGTATATCATAAATTAAATCCAGTTAATTCTTTGAAGAATCATTATGTTCAAACAGAAATTAAAACAGTAATGGACAGTCAGGAAATAAAATATCAGGAGCTCAAAATGTCAGGGAAAATTAACTCAAAATGCCAAGGGCATGCCTGGCTGGTTCAGCTGGAAGATGAAGTGACTCTTGATCTTGGGATTGTGGGTTTAAGCCCCACGCTGGGTGCAGAGATTACTTAAATGAATAAATAAATAAATAACTTGTAAAAAATGCTAGGGCAATTAACTCAAAATTTTTAAAAATAAAACAATTTTGAACTCATTAGCCATATTTTTCTGTTTCAATCAGGCTTGCTTATTAATGCCAAAGTATAGTGATTTCTATTTAGGACTCTATAAGATAAACATTCAAATTTTGTCAGAGGTTAACCCATCAGTAAAATTTATCTTTAATATGATCACTATAAAACTTCATCATCCAGGTTTCAGTTAACTTTTCAGAACATAAACTTTTACTAGAAATTTCTAGATTAGGCAGAAGTTCACTCATGGGAAAAGACCTGTCTTAGAGAGGTATCAAGAGGTTATACTATTTTTGTGGAAAATATTTTTGTCAGAGGATGTGGTATACATGGGAAACTCCCTCATAATTTTGCAATCACAGGTTACAGAATCCCTTATGATTTTAGATGTGGAAGGATTTACCCAATAATCAAGCATTTTAGGGAGGATTTAAGAAAAAACCCCCAACATTCCTAATTGGTACTGAATGTTCTAACTAAAAAAAAAAATAAAAAAAAAAAAAAAAACATGTTAAAACTATCCTTATTTATTTCTACAGTGAGAGAAGTCTCATCAAGGCTTCAGAATTTTTGGATATGTACTCAAAGTTCTAATGTCAAAGGGAATTATATGGCTCTCTTCCATTTAAAGAAAACAATAAACCATTTAACAGTTTATCCCTACATATAGAAAAGACTTTGTGTTTTAGTTTGTGAACATCACAATGCAAATACACCATCAGCTATCAGTTTTGTGTTGGCTTTTTATTTTCAGAGAAGCAAAGAGCATTATATAATTTGGTCTTTTTGTGGAAAAAGTGTCAAATAATAGTTTTTATTCCATGTAATCATAAAAACTTCAAATTAGAGGAGTCAAACACCCATGGGTAATGTTTTTATGGCTTTCTATGTGACCGTAAGGAGGCCAGGGTTCCAAAAAATGGTCATTCCAGTAATGCAATGGTGGGTCTTTTCATTGCTCTCAGAGTACGTAGGTATACTTATTGAAATGGAGACCTTTAGCCAGTGATCTTTCTAAATATGAGGTTTCTTCCTTCAAAATGTCCTTTTGTTATTATTATTAGAAGTAGTAGTATTAGAGTTACTGGTGATTGACGCTAAGATCCTGAAAAGAAAAAAGGTACAAAGGCATCCTGCCTCCTATTAGATCAGATTTTCCCCTAGTGTTAATTCCATAAACACATTCGTGGTTTAAGGAACAGAAAACAGTCAATAGGAAATTTTGTGACTGGTTTCCTGCCTCTATTTTCCCAACCAAGAGGTATCTCAGCTTCTCAGATTCTGCCCCTTTTTTTTTTTTCTTACCATCTAAGAATCCCTTCATCTTTGGCCCCTCATTTTGATTCAGAGTACCCACAATGTTCTTACCCCAAACCCAAATCTTTAATTTTGAATATCCAATGTCCTTGTTTCCTTATTCTTACTGTGTAACAATAAGGTCCATACAGGGGATTGCTTTCTACCTAAATTTCCCATGCACTGGGTTTCTTTCTTTCTCCCTTTGATGAGACTCATGTAACCACAGCCAACCAGCTCTGTGGATTTAGTAAGAGAGAAGTATAATTTAGCAAAATCTTTTCCGAACAATGGAATCTTGGGAAAATAATCTTTTTTTTCCTATTTTGAGAAGCTGGTAAGTACCCTCCACTCTTATGAGATTAGGTTCTTGTGAGTCAAAGTTTAAGGACAACTATATCTGAGATTCATATTCTTACTCATAAGAAGAAAGAATAAAACCAATTCATGAAGGAAAAAAGGAGTTCTCACATACCTGATATATCATCTTCTTCATTCCATCCAGGACGATTCACTCTCTCTTCCACAATTGTCCCTGTCCTCCTCTTCAATAAATACTGCCGCCCAATTGTCATTTTCCCAGCCCTTTTGGCACCTTTCACAATTGTTTTTGAGAAGGTGCTGTAAGTCATAAAACCAAAGAGACCATCAATTTAATATGAGGACACCATTTACATTTTTTGACACCTACACAGCTCAACTTTCCTTTTCTATACCCATAGCTACTAGGATTATTGAGACCTTCAGTATGTCTCTCCTTCTTTAGATCATTTTATATATGGCAGTAGACTAATTTCCTACAAAACACTGTTATCATCAGGACAGCTGAAGGCAAAAAGTGCAAGGACCCAGAGTGGCACATAAGCTACTTATTCCAAATCTAAACTCAGTTGGACTTTTTAGTCAAACATGCCCCTTAACGCACTCTGGTTACCCATGCCACTGCCTCCACCAGCTCCCACAAACTATGCTGGTAGAAGTCCTCCTTCATGGAAGCCCATCTGCTCCACTCTCTACTAATTCAAACTCTTTCTACCAACTCATAGGCTTTTCTTTGAGATCATATAAGAATTATATTTAGCACCATGTTTAAGTGTGTATGTGTGGTGTCCTGCCTTCTGACACTGTAAACCTCATACATACTCAAGACAATTTACATACTCAAGACAATTCTGAGTTGTTTTAAATCTTAAAATTGCTATATCTCTCTTGTAGCTGGATAGATTAAGCTCAATACAAAAAGGTTGATTTTACGTGTGTGTGTTTGTGTGTGTGTGTGTGTGTGT
>ML101769.1:16608-27847 GCA_003697995.1 Taxidea taxus jeffersonii
ACCTTCACAGTCTGCTTGCCTTCATTCTTTTTATTTCTCTGAGCTGCTGTGTGCCACACCAGATCACCTGGTTTAAGGCAATCTTAAAGATTCTTAATCTTAAAGGCATCCATGACATTTAATGTAAGTATAAAGCAAAAGAGAAAAGATTTTTAAAACGTATTTTCATACACGGTAAAAGGTGCTGTATCGTGTATTCGTGCCTTCAGAAGATACAGGACTAAGTGTAGGCTGAAGAGTTTTAGAAATTTAAATATTAAAGCAAGGAAGGGAAAATGTAAATAATTATCAACTACTAGAGGTTGTGAAGATGCAAGCCTAGAAAATAAGTAGCACATGCAAAGCCTCACTTGGAAAGTTCAAAGATCTCCCTGGGAGAGGAGAGTCACATGCCGAATATAACATGTCATTAGCTCCTAAGTTTGAGGGAACAGAGCTTTAAGTATTTCAGAAAGGGAGAAGATTTCTGCGTGCTAGATGGCTAGAGAATGATTCCTGGAGGAAGTGAGAGGGAAGTGAGATTTGAAGAGAGCGTAGGTTTGGATTTGCTGAGGGGAAGAGGAGGGAAATTCGGGCAGTGGTACAAGTGAAAGATCAGGAACAGCAATGAGCAAGGCACCTTGGCTAGTAAGGTGGACGGGTAGAACTGAACTAGGTTTATGAGTTCACCTGTACATCCACTTATCATCATCAGAATTTCTCATTCCCTGGATCTGTCAACTCCTAACCAGAAATTCTGGTTATCAGAATTCTGAATCAGAAAATTCTGATTATCCTCTTTGTTGAGCTCATATCCAGAGGCTAAACTAAATTAGGATGTATATAGAACTTAAGTCCTAGGATGTATGAAACAACCTATGCTTATACAACACATATAAAATTATCAGATTTCTAGGTGTCATTAAAGGAGATATTTTAAATTAGAAATTTAAAAAGAGAAATGAAAGAGGCAATAAGAAAGCTTTCTCTGATAAAAATAAGTTCCCTAAAATACAAAATTAACCCCCAAATTGACAGCAAAAAACAAGAGAACAATATAAGCCTTCATACAAAGTATGGTTTTGATTTTTTCAGAAGAAATAAACAAGAACAACTTAAGTGACCAAGTACCTTGTGTATTTATATTGCCAGAATATATGTTTGTGGCCACTGAGCTCACAAGCCACAGTACACAAGAAATTTTAAGTACTAGATATTTAGTTTCTTTTAAAATTATATTTGCTTTCAAATACAAATATAATTTACATATGGTGATACGGCAGGAGAGGGCCGAAAAATTTTGCTCCATTTTCACTCTTTTCCAATGAATACAACTATGTCTATAGATTCATTTTTTTTACTGAATTTTATGAGATTTTTAAAAATTACATGGTAAGCACTCTTTTATGAATAAGATAATAAACCATCTTGATTCTATCCAACCGAGGAATTACACAACTGTGAGATTTTAAGGATACTACATTTTATATACCTAAAGTCCACTGTCTAACAAAATGTGCAGCACATATAGTACATCTCATCAAATGTTACTGAATGAAAAATTGCAGATGAGGAAGGAACTTTAGTGACCATTTATCTCTATGGTTCTCAATCCTTACCATGTATCATAACAACTCCTGGGGCTTAAAGTCGCACAGACGCCTGGGTCTTTCCATTCCTAGAATCCTATTCCAGGTATTAATTCAACTGTGTGAAGGTTGGGCCCAGATTGGTAGGTTTTTTTTTTAAAGCTTTCCGACAATTCAAATATGCAGTCAAGGTTGAGAACCACTGAACTATCACCAATCAAGCCCAATTCCCTAATTTTATAAAAGGGAAAACTGAAACTTGGAGAGAGATCAGGGGACTTAAGATATTACAATTAGCCAACAGCAGTCTGAATCTGAGCTTCTTATTTGGACAGCAACAGTTCTAGCCCAAATTTTATACGCTTTTCCCATCAATCAAAAGAGTTTAGAGATCACAGTGATTTAAAAAAGATAAAAAGATAATTCAGACTTGATAGGGCATGCTATTCCTTTCTAATATGGAAGAGTGCACCGAGTAGTAGAATATGGAAATAGGAGTTGAGGGAGTTTAGTGAATGGAAGTTGTCTGCCAAGAGGGAAATGGGGTTAGTTGAAATGTGACAAGAGAAAGTGGGGTTAGTTCGTGCTGTACAACCCTGTGATGCTTAGCATATCTTTCCACAAAAGGAATCATGTGTCTGGAAGACCTGAACCTTGCAGTTAACGATGAACCTTGCAGTTAACTATAGGACTCAGAAAGGTGGGACAAATCAGCAGGAGACCTCGTTAGCAGCTTTATACTACGAATGTCCCTAAGTCACAATATACTGCCTCATGAAATTATGATTGTTTCAGTGAATGAACCCTTGATGTACTATTTAGAAGATACCCTTGGTTCTTTATGAGATTGAGCGCTACCTACTGCGCTAACGAGGCACCTATACCCTTGGTTCTTTAAATAAGACTTTAAAATCCAAATTATCATTAGCTTTGACAGACAAAGGATTCTAAAAAATACTTGGTGACAAAAGGCTTTCTTTGATTCTGAAATGATCTGCAAATTACTGCACACAATGGAATCAAAACCTCAAGCAGCACATGGATATCCATATTCTGATGGCATAATATGAGTCATACCTAGCTGATCATGGGGAGTCCCCCTGAAAAGAATTCTATATGTGGTGAGGAACAAGGCTCCTTCTGCTGGCAGGAGCTGAGGGCCTCCAAGAAGGCCTCCAGTAGCTTCTTCTCTTCCATCAGGGTCTAGCAGGACTCGAAGACCTTCACAGACGATTTCTTCTCCTGGCAGGAGAGCAGGCCCAAGAATCTTGGGCTAACAACAGAGAAAGTATTTCAAACACAAATCTTGTGGTGTTTCCAACACTTAGACCAAAGTTTTCTTTTCAGCTGCAGATCTAAATAAACCTAAGTCAGACTGCTTAAGTAGCCAAAATGAGAAAACAGATTAGGGAAGAGACAGAAATGACATTTTTGCATCCAAATGTGGAAAGATTCTTTGTTTATTTATTTATTTTTTTAGATTCTTTGTTTATTAACAGTAAAATCATTGGAAATTACTAAGATGTTTAAAATATCTATTCAGTGGAACATTTTGCTACCATTAAAAAAATGACCTAGATCTGTATTTGTTAACATACAAAGATATCAAGGGTACACTGTTACTTCTATAAACTTAAAAAACAAATAATTAGAAAAACAGATGCATCTTTGAAAGGATCTGCCCTTCTTGGCCTTTACTGAAGATTAACACAAAAAGTGGCCAAGTAATGAACATTTACACATCTTGGGAAATGCACAAACACATGATACACTCCTCTGGAGATAACAGTGCTAGGAAAAAAAAAATCACCTCTCCTGAAGATCTAATATGCTTACTTTTTACAAAGCAATAAAAACTATAAATCAGTACTATTCTTTTTGTTGGCTCTAGGAAGCTCAGAGCTAAATGTAAAGCCAAAGTTATAATGATCTTCAATTTCTCACAGAAATATCTTTCCTATCCATCTGCCTTCTGATTTTTCCTTTGAATTTATTTTTAATAGTTCTGTTATAGAGGTAAGAAGGTCCTGACACTAGTCCACAGACTGGTGCTAGACTAGCTGCAAAATAATCATCTGGGAGGCTTGTACTTGAAAGTATAGATTCCTAGACAAGTCTCAGGGAACTCCAACTCAGGAGGCTGGGGTAGGGTTCAGGACTCTCAATTTTTAATAGACTTCCCAGATTCCCAGATGCTTGTGAGGTATGCCTACAATGTAAACAGATTCAGGAACCTAGTATTTTTATGGTAATTGCCTTAAGTCCTTTTTTTCTGGAAGTGGGCAGGGCATAAAATCTTGGCTTGAGCTTGGAAGTTAGAAGGTTCATAATTTATGCCCTACCTATAAAAATAGACTCAACAAGAGGCTATTATGGCTCCTTTGTTGAATCTACTATTCTACTTCAGTATCTGTTTTATGAGGATCTAAATGGTAAACTCCTCTGAAAGTTTAATGTATTATTAAAAGTGGAGTCTCTGTAAAAGGTTAGGAGAAGGTGCTTTCTGGGGCACAAAAGTGTATTGTTGCTGTTTTTAAGAAGAGATGTTATAACCCAAAAGCATACAGTTGGAATAATTACCTTCTGTATAGGTGGGAGTCTTCTACTCTCTCGATGTACTGCTTCTAGGGTCTCAATGTGCATAGCTACAATTCCTAGGATAAGTCAGGGTATTCAAAATAAAAGAGAACAAAATAGGCAGAATTAATATAAATTCTGAATGTTTTAGAATTAAAAACTAATCACAGTTTGATGGTTCCTCAAAAGTTAAACACAGAATTACCATATGATGCAGCAATTCCACTCCTACGTATATACCTAAAAAATCAAAAATAAGCACTCAAACAAATACTTGTATGTGGATATTCATAGTAGCCAGAAGGCAGAAACAATCCAGATGTCCACCAACAGTTGAATGGATAAATGAAATGTGGTATATCCATACAATAGAATAGTATCTGGCCATAAAAATGAATGGTATTCTGATACCTGCTACAACATGGAAGAACTTTGAAAACCCTAGCTAAGTGAAAGAAGCCAGACACAAAGGGACACATATTATATGATTTAACTTATAAGAAATTATCTAGAACAGGCAAATTCATAGAGATATAGAGCTTACCAGGGACTACGGAGATAGAGAATGGGGAGTTAGGGCTTAATGGGTACAGAGTGTGTATTTCAGTGATGAAAAAGTTTTTGGTAAAGGATAGTGGTGATGACTGCACAACACTGTGAATGTGATTAACATCAGTGAATTCTACACTTAAAATAGCTTCAAGTGGCAAATTTTACATCACATGTATTTTACCATAATTTAGAAATGCTAAAAAAATTAATCAGAACATAAAATAGCATGACTAAACTACATGGAAGACAAGTATTCTAGATGTTATGCTGAAAAAAATAGATCTCTAAAAACAATTCTTACACAATTATCTCCAATATTCTTTTTCTCTAGTATTTGTAAATTGGTTACCTGGTATCATGCAATGAAGGCTCTTGATGTGATCCTGAGTAACTCCACTCTCTGTGCAAACCTTGTCAATAAATCGGGTAATGAATCGCACAACTGAATTGGTGATGTCATTATTCTCTGAATCTTCAAACCCACTTTCTGTATCATAGCTCTCAGCTACACTTCCTGCAATACTGAGAAAATCAAGGAAAGAAATCATGGTTAGTACTCAAATGTAACAAATGACTATTCTATCACCGTTACTTCTGACAGAAATTTAAATCTGCCTACATTAGGACATTCTACTTGCCTATGTTTGAAAGCTACTGTCGGGCATTGTCCTTTGGGCCCAGATTTATTTTTGTAAGAAATACCTCTGTCATTCTCCTAAAAAGGAACTGAGGAACCACAGAAACTAAAGCAAAAATAGACTCTTTCATTTATTATCTGATACTTGAAACTTCTAAAAAAACCCCCAAAAACCTGTTCTCTCAAGTTAATTACCACAAAGAACCAGACAAAGTAATATTGCTATCTTTGGCCTTTGACAACTAGGAGACATGTTCCCTGGTAGGCGAAGTAAAAGAACTTTTCCCAGAAAATAGCATATTTTTTCAAATGGAAGAACCAAACTGTCCTGCGAGCCTTTCTGTTGCCAACATTTGTCTCTTTGAGCGAACCACAGCACTTTTAGACACTTCGAAGCCGTCAGTCTTCTGTACGTGATAAAATCATCCAACAGAAGGGAATGAATTTGAAATAGTGGATGTGAAAGCTCAATCCCTGTCTTTGCTGCTTATTCAGTTTCCGCTGTTCAACAAACACTCTGGCCTCCTATGCCTTCTTTTAGACTGCTCATCATGGAAAAGACTCCTTGGTTTGTTCTAAACTACTTAGTTTTCTTTCCTCCAAATCCAACTACATTAGCTGAATCAGTCTTAAGGTAAAGCTAAACTGTGAATATGGCCTCACACCATCCCAAAGCATTAAAGAACTTAAGTGTCTTAGCCATTCACTAGGTAGACTTTCAAGGAGCTTGGTCATTTATAGCTTGAAGCTATGAAGGCCTAAGGTATATTGTTCACATAAAATAACTTCTCTGCAGGAGGAAATAAGAGACCTGTGCAGCTGGCTGCATGGTGTAAAAGGCTGACTTTACAACAACAAAAAGTTGTTTAGCCTGGAAGACTAGATGCTCTCGGGTATTCTTGACAAAAATAAAGTATCTGGGATAGAGAGATTGAGAGGTTGGGGTCAGAGATGAGGGCTGTGGATGAGTTTCTAAGACAGTATGAAGTACGTGGAAAAGGGACTGAGAATGGGGGAGAAGAGAAGTTGCCTGAAAGAGCCTGAGAAGGATTTACAAGAGTTAGAAGAACTACCAGCATGTCAGAGTATCACTGAAGACCTAAGAGATTAGAACATCACTACTGTTGGGTAAGCAGTTCATGAGCTCATTCATTTCATCATATGCTCAACCAAATACTTATTGGGTATGTACTACATGCAAAGAGCTAGGGGTACAGCAATGAATGAGTCATACAATAAGCAAATATATTGTTTTCAGGATCATGCTAATCTATAGTCTTCAGATTTGACTATCTACAGAAGACAACACTTTCTTCTTGCATACATAGAGGTAATCATAGATTAGCACATGAGTTCCTTTGGCAATTGTTCTGGTTCAAAAGAAACTGTTAATGTAGAAAATGTCTGCTCACAATAAGTAATATATAAGAGAAAGTTATATACTGGCTAGAGTAAAATAGAAAGAAATAGAAATGCAAGTATAAACTTGTAGCTTGGTCACTAAACTCAATTGTTTAATCACTGTCAAAATTGAACTTGGGGGCACCTGGGTGGCTCAGTGGGTTAAAGCCTCTCCCTTCGGCTTGGGTCGTGGTCCCGGGGTCCTGGGATCGAGCCCCACGTCAGGCTGTCTGTTAGGAAGCCTGCTTCCCCATCTCTCACTCTCTGCCTGCCTCTCTGCCTACCTGTGATCTCTCTGTCAAATAAATAAATGAAATCTTAAACAAACAAACAAAAAAAGCAAATATATGAAAAAAATCAGGTTGTAGAAAGTGCCATGAAAGAAAAAAAATACAAGGTAGGACAAAGAGTGATGCCTGTGCTACTTAAGATAGGGAAGTCAGGAAGACCTCTCTAGGTAGATGGCATTGAGCAGAGAATTAAGTGAAGTGAGGGAGTGATTCTTGTGACTGTTTCAGGGAGACTATTCCAGATTGTGGGAACAAATACCAAGACCCCGAGGTGGTAGTATTCTTAGAGTGTTTAAGAATTAGCATTAACAGGGAGACCAGTTTTCTTGACAGAAGGATGACAGGAAATAAAGTCAGAGCAGTAGCCAAGAGCCAAATCCTGTTAGGGCTTGTAGTCTATGGGTTTATTCTCAGTGACACTGGAAGTCCATGTCGGGTCAGGAGCAAGGTATGGTTGAGGACACGATTATAGACAAATGCAATGCATACATTGAAAAAAGAAGGGCCCAGAAACAAAAAATAACTCTGGCAAGAAGTTCATTAGCAGTTTTCCAGAGTGCTCTCTGTAAATTGCCATGGCGGAAAGTAACTGAAGGGCTTGATCAGTAGTGGGTGAGACAGTTGAAAAAATTAGGTCCTGAAAGAAAAGAGACCGTGGGAGGTGGTTACGAACAGTCAGATGAAGTCGTAGTCTTTAATACGGAGTTGGAAAAAAAAAAAAAGAGTTGAGCAGCTCTGAAGGTAAGGCAAGTGCTTAAAATTCTGAAATATGTACAGCAGTATTTGCCCCCAATACTTTATTTAGTCTGTTAAGTGAAGAACAGGAGAGTCTCTGGATGTGCGCTTTTTGGTACCTGTTCGTGACAATGCTGTTGCTTCCACTCTCCCAGTCGCCTGGTGCCGATGTTCTCAGGAGCTTGTTTTTACTCGTATCCAGTGGAACTAGCAGGTTGACCATAAGGTTTGCAAAATGAATGGCCTGACTGAAGACAGTGCTTTCCTCACGCTGCACCAGCTCCTGCTGAGTTGCTTTGCTCAGAGAAGGCCAAAGGCGTAGCTGCTCAGCTGCCAGATCCATTGCTGTCTTCTCCTGATACCGGTCATCTGGAAGCTTATCCTAAAAAAATGAAGCAAAACAATGCAAATCCATGACCCGAGTTTCAAAAATCATGGAACATGTTTCAATTATCCATCTATTAAATATCCATGTCACCAAAAAAAGAAAATATATAAATAAAACATAACAACAACAAAACAAAATCAACTCTTCTTTTTCCTGCCAGCTCCAGCCACACTTGAATGGAACAACGTGCTAAATCCAAGGAAGCAGTAGCAAAGCCTTTCACTTCGAACATTTCATTACATTTATTTACCTCTATGGCCCCGTTCCTTTCAAACTGTCAGTTATAACAAATTGTCGACGGGAAATACGTATAAATGGATGAAGGTCCAGTAGCATTTACTAATATTCTGATATGTTTCTTTTCTTCTGCTCTTTGGGAGGAGAAGACAGAATGACAAAAATCACACACAATAGAGCTAGATATCCTGGTAAATGTGGGAGTTAAATACTATCAGGACATAGGTATGACAATGGAATCTATTTTATTTTATTTCATTTTTTAAAAGATTTTATTTATTTATTTGAGAGAGAGAGTGTGAGAGAGCATGAGAGGGAAGAAAGTCAGAGGGAGAAGCAGACTCCCCATGGAGCTGGGAGCCGGATGTGGGACTCCATCTCGATACTCTGGGATCATGACATGAGCCGAAGCCAGCCACTCAACCAACTGAGCCACCCAGGCTCCCATCTATTTTATTTTTTAATCAAGTTTTAAATTTTATTTTTATTTATGTATTTATTTTTTATTTGGGCCAAAAATTTTTTGGGCATATTTTTAAAAAATTATCTATTTTTATTTAAATTCAATTAACATATAATGTATTATTGGTTTCAGAGGTAGAGGTCAATGATTCACCAGTCTTATATAATACCCAGTGTTCATTACATCATGTGCCTTCCTTAATGTCCATCACCCAGTTACCCTATCCCCGGACTCCCCTCCCCTCCCGCAATCTCAGTTCATTTCCTATGTTTAAGAGTCTCTTATGGTTTGACTCCCTCTCTGATTTTGTCTTGTTTTATTTTTTCCTCTCTTCCCCTATGATCCTCTGTTTTATTTCTTAAATTCCAAATGTAAGTGAGATCATATGATAGTTGTCTTTCTCTGACTGACTTATTTCGGCTCCGCATAATATCTTCTAGTTCCATCCATGTTGTTACAAATGGCAAGGTTTCATTTTTTTGATAGCTGAGTAGTATTCCAGTGTGTATATATACCACATTGTTATTCATTCATCTGTAAGTGGACATCTGGGCTCTTTCCATAGTTTGGCTATTGAATTCCACTGACCTTTAAAACTCTAGGTTTTAAGCCCAGCTGGTTGCAAGAACTCATGATATTTGGGCCCTCTTACTTTCTAAGCCAATTGCTATAGGAATTTGTTTTCCCCATGTACTCTCCTGTGTGCTAGGTAGTCTCTTACCTCTGCAACTGTGGCTCTTTCCCTATTGCACTGGCCATGAACTGTTTCTCTCCCAAGCCGCATCTCTGCACTTCCTACCTTCTTTGATGTGGCATCTTCTCTATCTTAGGTTGTGCAGTTGGTTTTGCCAGTCTTTAGACTGATTTCTGGGATATTTAGGATAGCTGGATAGTTACCTAGCTGTATCTGTGGGGTGAGGCAAGCCTATGATCCTCCTACTCTGCTGTCATCTTCTCAAAATCCTTTTTTTTTTTTTTTGAGCCTGACAACAGGATTTTATTTATTTTTATTTTTTTAAAAGATTTTATTTATTTATTTGACACAGAGAGAGAGATCATAAGCAGGCTTCCTGCTGAGCAGAGGGCTCGATGCGGGGCTCGATCCCAGGACCCTGGGATCATGACCTGAGCTGAAGGCAGACGCTTAATGCAAGGAGCCACCCAGGCACCCCTGACAATAGGATTTTATAAAGAGGAGTTTCTTAGTAGGCTGAAATGCTAAGAAAAGCTAATATACTAGTCTCACTTGTATCTAATCTTGGTATCACTGACAGACTTCTTTAGAAGAAAGGAGAAGCAGTGACTTGTGTTTGCTCTACAAATGCTTTTGAGATACACCAATGTTAGCTTTATATCTGCTTTAAAAAGCTATCAAAAGCACCACACTAGCCCAAATATTTCTGGAGCATGACCTCAAACTAATTTGCTTCTGTTACAGTTACCGCTTACCCAAGTGTATTTGGTGTTTTGAAAGAAAAATCTGAGTTTTACATTAAATTAACAATTCACACTAACAGTGTATAATAATAATTTGGAATACAAGATAAATGTCAGATAGTGGTTTTTTTTTATTAAAGTTTCCCTTTTTATCATTGTCAAGAATAGACAATGTTTAAAATTACATGAGATATAGAAATATTTGAATAGTACTATGTAGTTTCTACTAGAAATCTAAATTCATTCATCTCACATAATATAAAGTCAATTTAAAATAGAGGTTGAGGCAAGATGCTAAACTGACTAAGCCACCCAGGTGCCTGTGATTTTCTTATCTTAAAATATTTTCTTGATATTTTTCTTAGGTATAATTCATGCTGATAAAATATATGGAAACATATTGAATATTCCTAAAAGGAGAAATAGATTTATTATTGACATATTTTTAAGAATATTTAAATTTTGTATTTATTTCAGAGTCATTTTGTTTTGTTTTGTTTATTTTGTTCAAATTCATTTAATTACTATATGGTATATTATTAGTTTCAGAGGTAGAATTTAGTGACTCATCAGTTGCATATAATGCACAGAGCTCATTACATCAAGTGCCCTTAACTTCCATCACCCAATTACCCCATCTACCCACCCACCATCCCTTCAGCAACCCTCAGTTTGTTTCCTGTGCATAAGAGTCTCTTATGGTTTGTGTCCCTCTCTGATTTCATCTTATTTTATTTTTCCCTCTCGTCCTCTGTGATCCTGTTTTGTCTCTTAAATTCCAAATATGAGTGAAATCATATGATAATTATTTTTCTCTGCTGACTTATTTTGCTTAGCATAATACCCTCTAATTCCACCCAGGTTGTTGCAAATGGTAAAGATTTCATTCTTTTTGATGGCTGAGTAATATTCCATTACACACACACACACACACACACACACACACACACACAC
>RCUC01130968.1:0-10407 GCA_003697995.1 Taxidea taxus jeffersonii
GGAGTCGGGGCTCAAAATGTTTATTTGCATCCTGTGGACCACTGGAATAGCCCGGAGGATGGTACGGGTCTATACCATTTGCCTTCCAAGCTCTCTCCCTTCCAACCCCAACTCTACCGGTTTTCTTATGTATATTTGAAGGATTGCTTTGGGTATTTTGTAAAGACCTTCTCTAATTTTCTGCATATATTGGGAATCCACTGGATAAGGTTGGACATTTTTTTTCTCATAGACTGACTGGTCCTGTTCTAGTTGGCTCTCCATTCAGCAGCCTCTTCAAAATGTAGATATGATCATGTCGCCTTCACCTGTTCAACACCAAGCTGAGGTCTTCAGTGGCCTGCCACTATCATTAGGATAAAGACAGAATTCTGTCACAGGATCTGTACAAGCTTTTTGGCGTGAACTCTGCTTTCTTCTCATTCTATTACCCGCACCTTTCTTTTTCTCGTGCACGCACCCTGCTTTTGTCTTACTCTGCTCGTTGGTGCCACGGGGACTTTGCATGTGTCCCCTCTGCCTGGAGTATGCTTCCAACTCTTCTTCACCTGGTTGTTTCCTGCCTGTCCTTCAGCTCACAGCTCAACTGTAACCTCAGCAAGGAATTCTTCCTTGATCTCTCTACTCTGCCAACATCCCTGCTAAACTTTCTTCTGGACATATATAACTTTGTGGCATTTATTCCAATATAGTCTATGTGTATCTTTCTTTCTATATTGATTCATGCCCGTCTTCTCACCATCTCCAGCAGGCAAGAATACAACTTGCTGGGTACTGTTGTATACTAGTCTCTAAGCACAGTGCCTGGCACAAAATAGGTATTTTGTAAATATTTCTTCAACAAATGACTGTAGTAGTTGGTCCGCTGTTTGTGTTTGGAAAGATACTGGAGTCTCAACTTCCTATTATTTTGAGTCCTTTCGAAGTCCTATTTAAAAACCAAACCAAGTAGTATCCTTATCAACTGTGCGGTTACTCTCTAAGTGGTTCACTCTTTTTTTTTTTTTTTTTTTTCTTTTTTTTTTTTTTTTTTTTCCTTTTTTTAATTGCCTTTATGTTGCAGGGCTGAAGTTCTTTTTTGGGGGGTGATTATGTGTTTTGTGGGGTGAAGGGAAGTTTGTGGCCATGGCTGTTTTATAGTCAAAGTCTTAAACATTGTATAGTAAATCCTATAATGGAAGCAACAACAACAACTAATTGTTGAGTTTTGTTCTGCTTACGGTTTTGATCCCTGATAATTCTCCTACCCTTAATTTGGTATTAGGGCACCTTATATGTCCCCATAGCCACATATAAGCCACTTACCATCTCTCAACCTTTTCTATTTATACCTGTGAAATGAGAGAGTCGGGTTACATGATATCTAAGTTCCCTTCTGGCTCATTGATAGTCAAATAAAACTCTTAAGTTTTATTTGTATAATTATTGGCTCTCACATCAAAGACCCAGGTTCAAAAATGTTTCTATGTCTTTATCTTATAAAGCTTACATGATTTCATGGAGGATTTAGATGTTTTTTTGTTATCAATATGAGTGAAAGTTATACTCATAATTTATAGATTGAAAAATTATTATCATACTTAAGGATATTAACTTCTTAAAATCACTGGGATCCTCATTGCCCCATTTTTTTAATGAGCCTTTAAATAGGTGATCTGTGAGAAATTAAAAGACACTCTTGACAGATCAGTTTTGGCTGCACTTGGTTTCTTTCTCAGAGTTTCTGATACACAAATGTGCCTTATGAATTTCCAAGAGGTAGGACATAATATACTTCCTGGAATACAGAGTCCATGGGGAGGAATGCTTTTCTTTAGAAGACATGTATGTGTGTGTGTACTGGGGGTGGATAGAAAGGTTCTGGGACAGATGACCTTAAGATATGAATGAGAACTTAATGTTATGTTTCCAAACACCTAGATTTCCCATAGGGTGGGATTGCAGTATACGTTGAGCGTGCCTTCTAATTTTTTTAAGTGGACAATAACGAAAATAGTAAGAAAGTGCCAGGAGAATATAGTGTTCTCAACGAGAGCATGGTTTGGGGTTATTAACGTGAAGCCATGTGCAGGATTTGAAAGGTAAACCACCACGCTATTACATGGTGCTGATCCATCAGTGACTGCCTTTACACACTTACAGGGACTTATCTTAATTGTCTTTTTTTTTTTTTTAGAGGGGATGGGGCAGAGGGAGAGGGAGAGAGAATCTTAAGCAGATACCATGCTCAGCATGGAGCCCGACACATGGCTCTCTCTCACAACCCTGAGGTCATGACCTGATCTGAAGTCAAGAGTCAGATGCTTAACTGACAGAGACACCCAGGCACCCCTTAATTATCCTTTTTTATTTCACACGCTTTATGATTGTCTTATTATTCCTTACCCATGGCCTTACCATGGAGATAGCCAGTCTTTTTTTTTAAAGATTTTATTTATTTATTTGTCAGAGAGAGAGAGCGCAAGCGAGCACAGGCAGACAGAGCGGTAGGCAGAGGAAGAGGCAGGCTCCCTGCCGAGCAAGGAGCCCAATGTGGGACTCGATCCCAGGACGCTGGGATCATGACCCGAGCCGAAGGCAGCTGCTTAACCAACTGAGCCACCCAGGCGTCCCGGAGATATCCAGTCTTTACAGAGAGGGCTATGAAGAAGTACCTTTGAGATCCCAGCCTCCAGGATCTCCTCGTGATCTGCTTCGTTTTCTTGTGTCCTCTACTTTTGGCCCCCACCAGAGGACTGGAGCATGTCCAGAAGGTTCCATGAGTTGCTATTAGCATACTCCTCGCGTCAGAGGAAATTCCCCCTCGTTTGTTC
Source organism: Taxidea taxus jeffersonii (assembly GCA_003697995.1). Lineage (NCBI taxonomy): Eukaryota > Metazoa > Chordata > Mammalia > Carnivora > Mustelidae > Taxidea > Taxidea taxus. The sequence continues at coordinate 2,814 of RCUC01130968.1, forward strand.
CCCTTCTAGTAATTGGAAATGAGGCCTAACTCTTAACTGGTATCCTTAAATGGGTTGACAAATGCTTTGGTGAAAAGTGGAATGCTTGGGGGCTCCCTAAAGCGATGTGTGGATGCCAAGGTCCTGCAGAGCTCAGCATTCCCTCCATTCTGGGAAGCTCCTGGCCTTTCAGAGCCAGAGCTGGCATCTGGATGGATGCTGACCAAGGGCTTGCTGATGAGCATGGCCCCAAGCTGGTTGTGGAAGCTGATGATGGGGGCCTGCTTAGCTTGGGTGCTGGAAACTTGATGCAATGGGTTGTTTCTGAGCCAGTGCAGATACGAGTCTGGGAATGGGAAATCCCCATCACTTCCCACTGACACTCAGCGAGGTGACTGGAAATGGTTTTATTTTATTTTATTTTATTTTTTATTTTTGGAAATGGTTTTAGAACTCTCTGAAAAAGTAGTTGATCTTTTAGGAAATGATCTGGCATGCCAGTAGGCCTGGCATTTGGTTTCTTCTTGGTCACCTTTCTCTGTCCTTCGTGGCCAACACTTTCATGGCTTGTTGAACATGTAGTTTCTCACCGAGCTCCCCCTGCCTAGGGAGGGAGGCCTTGATGGCTTTGGGTATTTCTTTCCTGTCCTGAATTCCTTCTAGTTGCCTGCCTTGCATTCCTCTTCTTGTCTTTGTTTCCTTACCTTCATCACAGATCTGTTTCTTTCACAAGGAATAAATGCTTATTACTAAAAAAACCAAACCAAACAACAACAAGGCAAAAAACAGGGAGGAAAAAACAAGAAGAAAAGAAAAAAATGCATATGGGTAACAAGGCAAAAAATATGAAAATTGTTACTAGTCACATTTTGTGGTATTTCCTTCCATTGTTTTTTTCAGGCATGTGAGTGCACACACCCATATATAGTTTCAAAAATGAGCTCATACTCTACATGCGGTTTGGTAGTTTATCTTCTCTATTTAAAATATATCTTGGGATGTGCTCTGCTATGGGTCAAAAACCAAACTAGACGGATAGAGATACGTGATAAACCAAGTGGGGCAGCATGTTACTATGTAGCATCTAGGAGGCAGGTAAATAAGGTTTACTAAATAATTAGGGAAAGTGTGATATATAAAGAAAGGACATCGTCTCATACCATTAATAGAGATATCTGTCATGTGTTTTTTTTTTAAATTTTTTTTAAAGATTTTATTTATTAGAGAGAGAGAGAGAGTGAGCACAGGCAGAGAGAGGCAGGCAGAGGCAGAGGGAGAAGCAGGCTCCCTGCCAAGCAAGGAGCCCGATGTGGGATTCGATCCCAGGACGCTGGGATCATGACCTGAGCTGAAGGCAGCCGCTTAACCAACTGAGCCACCCAGGCGTCCCTGTCATGTGTTTTAATAGCAGCACGGCCTTGTCGCGTGGGGGCATATTGTCGTTTCCTGAGCCAGCTCCGTATTGGTTGGACATGGAGGCTGTGTATGTGTTCCTTTGGGGGCAGGGCGTGTGTGTGTGTGTTTCTGGCTAGTCGACTCTCCCCCCGCCCCCACCCCAGTCTCCCTGTGTTTTCAAAGGAGTGGAACTGTGTGTCAGCATTTAGGTAGCCACTCCTAAACGTCAGGAGACAAAAGCACCTTTGAAATTGCTGCTTTTAGTTTTACTCTTCATGGGTAGACAGGTGGTACATTAATTCTCTAAGTTGGTTGGCCTATATTAAGCCAACGAATATTTTTAATTAGACAAACACAATTAACCCGAAATATGTTTATTCTCCTGTCCTTTTTTTTCTTTTTTAATTTATGGACACTGAGACGGCCGTAGTGGTGCCCAGGAGCCCACATGAAAGGTGGAGGAGGGCTGGGGTCAGCATACAGGGGAGATCACAAGATAGGAAGGAATGTGCCCCATCCCACTTGGACTCACAGCCCCTGTGTGAAGGACCCCTGTCGTCCTCCGTGTCCTTTCTTTCTGTTTTCTCCCCCGGGGGGAAGTTTGGGTGTGTCATCCTGAAGGGTTCAGAATGGGCATCGTTCTTGGCTCACATTCACCTGCAGGCGCCGCGGGGGGCTTTCTTCTGCCCCCTCTGCGGTCACCTTCTGTGCTACATCCCAGTCCTTGGTCTGGCCCACGGAGACGGCAGTGCCACGTTCCCTTCCTTCCTTAACAAAGGCAGGGGATTGAGTGCACCGCAGAGAAGGCTTTGGGGCCCCTTTGATCAGCCAGAATGTGAAGCACAGCAGGCCCTCCGACCACACGAACCTATCCTCACCGCACTCTGTAAATCTCGCCCTCTTTTTTGCACAAGAGAGCTTGGGATATACTTACTTCGAGCACTTGAGTTTGCTGTAAGGCACGTGAGACTCAAAGACAGGAACTTCTCCAAGGTGTCCGTGGAGGGCCAAGGCCAGGTGGCTCCAGATCCCACAGGCCCTGTTGCCTGTTCTGCTCCGTGAGGGTGAGAGCCATCTGTCTGGAAAACCCCCGTCGTTTTGAAGACTGGAGGAGGAGACAGACGCTGCTCTGTTTGGAAGCGCTTAGAGCTTCCGTAGCAGTGACAACGTTCATTATCATTATTGGGAATTTTGGTCTCTACATGTCCTTCACAGTGTCGAGCCCGCTGACGAACGCTGCCTCACCCCTCGGTCAGTGAGATGGGGAGCTTGGACTCTGCTGCCCCCTTCCCCAGAGCCATTTCTCCGTGAGAAGCGGGAGCTTACAGAGATGAGGGCCTGGCCCAGGCTCCTAGCTGGTGGGCCTGGCAGCGGCACGGGACCTGAGACTTCCTTCCCTCAAAAGCCACTGCTCCGCTATTCTGCCGCTGGAGGAGGACCTGCAGTGCTGATCGCTGCTTTTTATGGGTCATTCTCTCTCAGAGACGTGGCCTGCCCCTGCCAGCATCAGACAGTCAGAAACGACAGTAAGAAGCCCATTCAGCTTCTGTAATCCCAGGACAGGTTGGTCTTCCCTGGAGGGAGACCTGGAGCAGGTGCATAAAAGAGGAACACACATGGGCATCCTTATTTGTGTTGTGTCCGATGTAACCACCTATGCTCAATGTCGGTGAACTTAAAAATGATTTTGCGTCATCTGGTACCCCTCAGAGGGCGTACGGATTCTGTACTACATCTTTGCCCACGGAGAATGATGGAGCCCCTAGACAGGCCCTAACTCCTGCATCTCTTGTAGTGAAAGGCTCGCCTGTTTGCCGTGTCTGCTGCATGGATTCAGCCGCATGTGATAAGGATCAGCATAGCTCCAGGAGCCTTTCTACGTCAGCAGTAAGTGAGAAAATAGACAAATACCAGCCCTTCTGAAGAGGAGCCATATCAAAAATGTTTGCTCTGGGAAAAAGACATTTATTACTTTTTTATGCAAAGGACAAAAAAGGGATGTATTCAACTTAAAAAAAAAATAAGATCTCAAGGAACAAAGCATATTCTGGTTGAAATCCTGCTTTTTTTTCCGTGAGATATTTCTCGAAGACCTCAGAAGCACAAAGATCTACGTTTGGAGAAATTTTTAAAATATGTATTACAGCCGTGTTTGACATTTCTTTCCTAATTCCTTTGAGAATAAATATGAAACATGGAGTAGATGTGTGTAGACCATCTTAAAAAACACACAAATGCATTTTTGGGTACACAACCACAAGGATGCATCTTTTGGTGAATGAAGAAAGCTCGGTGTCTCTTTTGAGTAAAATAAACATCAGGAAATACAATCTAAATTTGGAAGCACACCATAATTTCTTAGAATATAACAAAATTTTGAGACGAAAATAATAATCCGCCTGAAATTTAAAAATACTGTAAGTGTCTCAAGATATGGAAGCCAACTTTTTACCTTTTTAAAAAGACTGAACAGTTAAGTAAGGGTAAAAATATCAAAAGACCAATAGTATCTCAAAATCTCCTTTCTAGTCTTAATTATTCATCTGTCATTCTTTTTAAGATGGAAAATAACTTATTGGTGCAATTAGTGAACATATTACGTGCCAAACACTGGGTTTCGGTCTGTTATTGTATCATCCCTAAAAGTCCATGTGGACAGGCCTGGTAGTGGCCATATCCTTTAGTCAAAGGAGCCAAGGCTCAGGTGGAATTCCTTGCGGGGGTCACCGGACTTTTAAAAGGCACTTTAAGAGGCATTGAGGCTTGAACCCAGGCAGTCTGACCCCAGAGTTAAAGCGCCTGTTAGGATATATCACTGCTCCTTGAGGGTTTTACCTTCATTGTTTTCCCTGTACACTTCAGAATAGCCTGAGATCTCTTTGTGGTGAGGGAAATAGCTCAAACTTAGCCCTCTCTTCACCCAAATAATACGTGAGCCTTAGCGCAGTCATCCTGCTATAAACGGAGTCATGTGCTTCTGGCATAGTGCCTACTGAAGAGGACCTAAAGGCTCTTGTATTGGCACACTCCTTCGTTCATTTGCTTGTTCATTTGTTCACTCAGTAAATAGTTCAGTGGCAGTGACATACCAGCTGCTGTTTCACACAAAGGGCAGAGAGCAGTGGGTACAGCCACTCCCTGATCTCATGGTGCTTACATCCTAGCAAGGAAGACAGAACTCAAATAAATATATAGTATGTTTCATGGTAGTAAGTGGTATAGTAATAATAAATCAGGGAGAAGAAGTGGAGAATGTGAGGGAGAGGTGTGCTGCTTTTACCTAGGAAGTTCAAGGAAAGAAAGAACAGTGAGAATATAGAAAAATTATGAGACGTGAGGGGCCCTTGGGGATATCTGAGGGAAGAGCTATCAGGAAGAACAGCAAGTGCAAAGGCCCTGTGATGAGAGTCTGCTCGTTAAAAAAAAAAAAAAAAAAAGATGAAGGAAAGTCTATTATTCAAATTAATCTGTCCTTGCATATACCTTCCTGATCAGTTAATCTTTTATTTCTTTTTTTTTTAAAGATTTTATTTATTTATTAGTTAGAGAGAGAGAGAGAGAGAGAGCGAGCACAGGCAGACAGAGAGGCAGGCAGAGGCAGAAGCAGGCTCCCTGCCGAGCGAGGAGCCTGATGTGGGACTCGATCCCAGGACGCTGGGATCATGACCTGAGCCGAAGGCAGCCGCTCAACCAACTGAGCCACCCAGGCGTCCCAATCTTTTATTTCTTATATGGGGATCTGTACTGAATGGTGAGGGGCCGGACAATCTAAACATGGCATTTCTGATTCCAAAGATTTGGTAAATATGGAATATAGTCCAAAGGTGTTTACCTCTGAGATACATCCTGTCCTAGCCAACCGAGTGATTTATTTTTAGTGGACTGTATATATGTAGCCTTATTTTAGGGAATGGAAATCAGGATCTCTCTGTTCTATGGGGCAGTGGTTCCAATAGGATGAGAATCTGGTCTCCCTGCTTCTGGTTACACCCCTAGAGGAAATAAAAGGATTGCCTGTATGATCTGGAAATGAGTAACTGTTGCATTATGGCAGAGTAAAACCTCTTTGAACTGTTTGATCTCAAATCTAAAAGGTTTCACATCAATCAGTAAAATATTACTAGATGCTATGTTCTTAAATTTTACTTGATGACACCTTTGCAAATTGTTCATATCGATCCATTGGAATCATATTTTCTTGATGAAAAGTCTCCTGAAATCCATGATTTCCTGCTGGACATTCATAGCAAAATGTATATTTAAAGCCCTGCGAGTGTGCGCATGGTAACGGCTCTGTGGAAGCCTGATTAGCTGGTTTCCAATTTGCCAGAATTTTTTTTTAAGTTTTTTTTTTTTTTAAACCACTTTTTCTTGTTAGGGAGAGCATAAAGGCATCAGAAACCCGCTCACAGCATTTCATTTCTGATATCCCTCAATATGGAATAAACAATTAAACTGATTTGAGTATGAATTGTCTCCGAAATATCCCCTTTATGCTTGGCAGCCCTATGCACAAATTTCCGCTTGTTGCAAATTGAAAGTCTTCAAGTTGCAAACCCCCCTGAAGAACGGTTTTGATAATAGGGCCATTGTCAGGCCCTTAACTCCATTGCTCGTGGCTGGGAGCCTCCAGAATAACGTTTAATGTGGTTGTCGGGCAAGGAGTTGTTGGCAGCCATGAGGATCCCTGCTTGAGTGTTCCCTTTCCTGATGGGGAATATCGGGCAGTGATCAAGCGGAGGGTCTCAGAGGAGGTCTTCAATCACTGGGTAACATGAAGGACGGGATACACACAGGCTGCCAGAGAAGCCGGGACTAAGCTCCCGAGTTGCAGAGAGACAGATAATTCCTATATGAACACCCAGATGACTGGGCACCTAGTCTTTATGGATTAAACAGTGCCCGAGGGCACTAAGGCTAATAGGAAATGCTGGAATAGAGATTTTGGTGTGTTTTTTTTTTTTTGGTCCCTAGTTTTGTACTGTTTATGATCTGCCAGCAGGAATATTTCACGGCATTAAAGGCATGGCCGGAAAGCAAGATGTATATGTATATACACACTCATGCACACACACACACACACACACACACACACACACACACAGTTCCTCTGTATCTTCACAACCCTGATACCACATATGGCCCTTGCGGACGGAGTATTGTGTGTTGTTTAGTCTTGGAACTTCTTTTAAAGATAGGATGTCATTTACAATCTTCAGGCCATATGTTTACTCAGACTTAAGAAACACGGGCTAATCTTTTTCTATTTTGAGGAGTAATAAATTGAAAAGATAATTACATAATATGGTGCATAATGTAACTCTGGCTTGAGCCATATGTGTTTAATTTTAGAGAAACATGCGTGATGACAGGTTATGAAGGATGAAACTATTTTAGTCTTTTTAGGGATTAGAAGCATGAGGTTTTTTTTTTTTTTTTAAATAAGTGTCCCTTATTTTCATCCCCTCCCCCCAAAAAACAACCCAATACACAAATCCAGTGAGAAACTCCCTCCTGAAAGCTGTTTGTTTTTTCTGGGGGTCACTGGCAAAGACAACTCAAGTTAGAGGGCGTATTATTTCCAAGCCCTTGTAAAATGAGATGCAGGCTTCTGTGTGCTGAAGGGGGTGGGGAATGGTTGGCTGTGCAGCTCCTAACGTGAGAGTGGAGTGTGGAGATGCTGTGTTTAGAGATAGGCAGAAATTTGTCATCTGAGTATCCAGTTAGAAACAACACCAGTTCTCCCTCTCCTTATTGAACGTGAAAGTGTATCTGATATAAAATGTTGTGGCGGGAGAGGTGCGAGAATTTTTCTTTCCTTCCTTCTGCAGACATCAGTGGAGCCCCTCTTATAAAGCTCCACCCACTCTACTTGGTCCCTAAGATGCAGCGTCAGCTCAAATACTCCCCATAAAAGTCTTAAGCAGGAGGCTCATATACTGAGACCCACTTTTAGGTCACCTCCACAATGTGTCACTTTATCCCTGATCCTGGCCTGGAAGCAGAATTGTCAGGTGTGGTGGGCAGAATAATGCTCCCTGGACATGCCCATGTCCTGGTCTTTAGAAGCTGGAAATGTGATCTGTCACACGGAAAAGGGGAATTCAGTTTGTAGATGGAGCTGGGGTGGCCAATCACCTGATGTTGAATGGGGGGAGATTAGCCTGGATTGTGCCAGGGGGCCCAATGTATTCACAGAGTTTCTTTTTTTTTTTTTTTT
>ML101770.1:0-11998 GCA_003697995.1 Taxidea taxus jeffersonii
GTGTGTGTGTGTGTGTGTGTGTGCACATGGGAGCGGGGGAAGGAACAGAGAAAGAGGGAATTTCAAGCAGATTCTCCACTGACTACAGAGCCTGATGTCGGTTCGATCTCATGACCCCGAGATCACGACCCGAGCCGACATCAAGAGTCGGATGCTCAACCGACTGAGCCACCCAGGCTTCGCTCGCTGGCCGTATTTCCATGGCAGATTAAACTCTTTTGACTGTGAGCAGATTGACAAACTAGACCACAGGACTCAACGATTCCACAGACCACCAAATCCCAAAGTGCCCCCGTGAGGCCCGGCAGGAGGCATTTCTCATGCCTTATGGGACGTCCTGTGTCATTTTCTTATCACTAGTAAGTAGGGCATAAAGCAGGGGTCTTCTTACAAGGGCAGGCTCACTGATCATGGCATGCTCCAGAACTGTGGGCATCACTGAGACAATGCCTGCCTCCTTTGTCCCCACGGGGAATCTTCCCTCAGTAGTGACAATGCACACGCTGATACCTTGCCCATTATCTTGGCTCCCTCTTCCTGACATTCTGAAGGAAATGTGGCTTTCTTCCCCTTGGCAAGGCCTCTTCCTGGAATTTCTAGTACTGGCTCTTCAGCTCATTTCATGGAGCCCTCCTTAGGGCACTTATTCTGGCTCACCCTCCTTGTATGGATCAGGCACTGGACACCCAGAGACGAGGAACGTGCATGTTCTCTCCACCCTTAGAGACCCTGGGGATATCCAGGATGCTACCCTTTCTTCGTTGCGGGGTCAAGAGCCACAGGTCTCTTTAGAATGCTTTTACTTATTTGGTAACTGGAGTTCCACTCACGGGGTCCAATCAGAAGGAATAGACTAGAGTCTCCCCAAATATCTATCTGCTTCTGTGCATCTCACGGTTGGTACCACACGTAAGTATGTGAAAGGACAGCTGGAACTTTAAGGGCAAATGAAGTAGTGGGGGAAGGAAGAAAAAGGAATGGCAAGGAAAAGGAGAGGGGGGAGTAGGAGAAAGAACAGGGCAGAGAGTCTGAGAGCTTCCTCTGCAGCTCCCACCAATCAAGGAGTCAGTTTCCAGCAGCTTAACAGGAATTCCAGGCCAGAAGACAAGAGTAAAAAGACTTTTAGGTTCTGTTGAGTTCCCTCACACACACACACCCCCACACACCCACACACACCCCACATAGATGAGTGGTACCAACAATCTGCATATCTCCATCATCTCTAAATGTCTACAACCCGGAGGACGACCTTCCCTCTGCTGGTCGCCCCCCGTCCCCAGCCCCAGAGGCCTCTGTGAGTGCAGATTACACAGTGTAGGTGTTCATCTGGGATGCCCTGCCCCGGAAGGCAAGCCTGCATCACTCCCGTGGGCATTTACTCCATTCCGATTCCAAGATCATGGCCATGCCTCTGCTGGCACAGAGGGGCTCCCCGGAGAATCAGGTTTGTGCTCAACAGTCAAAACTGGGGAGACTCCTTCCAACCCTCCAGGCCTGGAAACAGCTAGGTGAGATGTGGACAGTTGACCAAAGAAGATGCTGAGAAGCTATCACTGAATTTCTTCAGACTGAGGCTGTATTCCAATGTGAGGGTCCTCCAATACATCACAGCTCACAGGAGAAGAAAAGCCAAGTTAGACTAAGAGCCACTCAAGGTCAGGACCTTGGCTTTCTTATTTAGCACATGAACTCCTTTCTCTCTTGCTCACTTGCTCTCTAATAAATAAAATTTTTAGTGGGGGGCCAGGGGCACCTGGGTGGCTTAGCTAGTTAAGTGTCTGCCTTTGGCTTAGGTATTGATCCCAGGGTCCTGGGATAGAGCCCCAAGTCCAGCTCTCTGCTCAGCAGGGAGCCTGCTTTTCCCTCTCCTTTTCCCCCTGCTTGTGTACTCTCTCTCGCTCTTTGTCAAATAAATAAATAAATAAAACCTTTTTAAAAAAATAAAACAGGACCTCCTTCAGTAAGGCAAACTTCCTTTCTCAATTTGGCCCCCCACTCACACTTTCTCACTGTATGGCCTTGGGCAACCTATTAAATCTGAGCTTAAATAAGGCAAGAATGCTGCCCTGCCTAAATTCCATAATGAATCTGAGCCTCCGATGAGATGAGGAGTAGAGTATGTTCAACCGTAAAATTCTCCCAACCCAAGCAGATTTCCTAGTAAGACGAAGGTGATAATCATTCTTGATGCCAGGTGGTTCTCTGACTATATCTAGGAAGGACAGAAAGTCACCTTGAAGCCAAACTTTTTTTTTTCCTAATCGTTTCAAAGAATAGGCAGAAAAGAAAAACACCTTGAAGCAGATGTGCACTGTTTCTCAAGAGAATGACCAGAATGACCAGAGTGACTTCCCGTATTCCTTTAGTGTTTTCTGGCTGGTAGGAGCAGAGAACACTGACTGTGAAGCTAGAGGGGTATGACATGTCCTTCTGTGATTCCATCCAAGCTGCTACACCCCTTGGGAACACTTGTGACAAGAGTACAAGTGAAACAATCCACACAGGGAAGGCATAACCCCTGGGAGCCAATAGCCAAGGCTCTGATGACTTGGGAATTTGGAAGTGGGGAGACCTGCCAGATGCAACAGACGTCACCCAACCAAAGACGTATTAACATAGTGTGTGGATAAGGCACTACTGTTTCCTGGAACTAAAGGTAGCTTGAGGAAAGCTGGGCTCAAGGATGACGACTTCGACTGTTCACAGTGGCCCAAGGGCTCACGAGTAGAAGGGCTGGTTTGGTTCCATTGTGAGCTAGAAAGTTCTGTGGACCCATCTAACTTGGCACAAAGTTGTGCTTTGAATAGCAATGGCTGAGCATGTAAATGTCACCTAAAAAGTGACCATCAGGAGTCCTGAGGCGGGGCCCCCAAGCCTCATGCAGATGGCTGGACCAGAAGGAGCTCACCCTTGAGGCTACAGACTTCCTGGAACTCTAAAGGACCCCCTTCAACAGAACACCCATATCCCATGTGAAGCCCCAGTAGCAAGAGATGGATCCGGCCCAGGTCCTTCCCAGCCTGGCTTTCGACACAGGATCCCATTTGACCATGTAAGCCCACAGCTCCTCAGCCAATGTGAGATGGGGGAAGTGGGTTAGTGGGTTAGCATTTCTGCTAACAGGGTATTTAGATACAAAAGCACTTCTGTGGGATATCTGGAGAGACGCGGATGCATATGCACCTTCAGTGTTTGAAGCTCATCTTATTGCTGTTTTAGGTGTCATTTGTTTTGCCATTTGAAAAGATAAAAATGTTTCCCTTGCTTTCTACTTAAAATATGGGATGCCCATGGAATATTGAATGTTTGGCTTTAATAAACAAGGATATGAGTTTATGCCTTACCCATAATTGCAGACTAATATGTTTTTGTGGTTTGTGCTATAAAACATGTTCACATAGTCATTAAATTCTTGTTAATCACCTGCTATGTGTCAGGTCCTATGCAAGAGAGTGGAATTCAGAATGGACAATCAGAGTCCCTTTTGGGGTGTATCCAACTTGCACATCTGTCCGTGGAGCAGGGCATGGGCAACCCCTTTGTTCATGTCCATGGACCTCTCTTGTCTGAAGGCATTTCTCATCTCTCCAGACACACTGCATTACTTGCAACATCTTAGATGGCTTACCTAACCAATTTGAACTGAGCTCCAAGTTACGTACAACAAACTGGGTTTGAGCCCAGATGTTGTTATTTATTAACTACCTGGTTTGGAAACATCACTTCTCCATAAAGTATAATAAATACAGAATTGTCCGTGCATTGCAAATTGCTCCACAGACCCTAGCCTGGGACTGGATTGAGTTCTAGCCACCTTATATCCCTCATCTCACTTGGCCTTGGGTACGAGAGTCTTCATTTTACTCAAAAGAAAGCTGATGATCACAGGTTAAGTTACATCTTCAGCATCAAATACAGTAGACAGTGCATCAGGGACTTCGAATCTTGAGCTTTTGTCACATCCTTTCATTCCTAAGTTTGTTTACTCACTCATGGGTCATATGTCCATATGGTGGACATAATGCCAGTCACTGTTGATGCTATAACAATGGCAAGGAATATTCTCCAACATTTAGTCCAACATTTCCCAACTTCGTTCTATCCTCGCTGGACTCACATCACTCCATCACTTGTGTTTTGCAGAAGTGATGCCCTAGGATGATGGAGGACTGGGCTGTGCATACTATAGCCACTCAGATATGCACAGAATCCATCCATGACATCATTACTAATGAGTGCAGGGCTGGGGGGGGGGCATGCTCAGAAGTTTCTGAATGCCAGCAATAGTTCCTGCACCCAGGATATGGGACTCCCAGCCTACTCTGCAGAAAGAATCAAGTTATGCAGCAGATACCAAGGCCTGGCAGAAATTCGTGTTTACAGAAACTAAACCAAAGAAGGCAAAAACAAACAAACAAAAACCATCATTTAACCTACTGGAAATGAACAAGGGCTGCCACTGTAGTTCAGCAGTGACTTGGAGCAGACTTGATTACTTAATTAGAACCATGGCGACCCACCCATTAGAGGGAGCCTGGTAGGGCCAGCACTTGATAACGCTCTGTTAGCCAATCACAGGCATGGCTATGTAATCGCAAATGTAAAAGGCCAGCACATCCCCTCTAACAGACTCCAGGGACCCAGCCGGCTTCCTGCAGATCTGTCCTAACCACAGCCAACTGTGGCCGAGTCCAGTACACAGCCTCCTGCCTTTGCAAGGACAAGAAGCGGATTTGAGTGAAACACCATGTGTTTGCCCTGGGCTCTGCTATTTGCCCACTGTGTTCCTATGAACAAGGAACTTCCCCACGTGTGAGCCTCAGTTTCCTACCCTGTGAACTGGGGATGAGAGAGGACTCTTGTTCCAGGCTGGAGGGATTGAGCAAAAGGACCGGTGAGAGCACACGGCATGGGGTAAGGGAGGGGGGCGGGGAGGGGTAACACCTTGCAGGTGTGGCTACGTGGACAGCGGTGTGCCGCAGATGTGACTGTAGAAAGGACTCACAACAGAATTCTGCCAGCTGCTAGTAAAACTCTCAGGGGAAGTTCAAGGGGGATCTTCAAGTGCCCCCAGCTCTGGGGGCCCAAGCTCTGCTCTCTCAGCAGGCTTGGACCAGGGCAGGGGCATGGTTTGCAAGGATGGGGGAACATGGAGAATCTCCTTTTTCTCACTGAGAGATTTAGGGTGAATTTTAACGCCCCCAGCCTCAGTTCTGAGGGAAAATAACAGTAACTACAGGTTTTTATTGCTGGCCACCTTGCTTCCCCCTCAATCCCATGGGGTGTCTCCCCTTGCACCTCCCCCATCTCTGCACTGTAGACCGCCATCAGGGTCTTGAACCCATGTCTTTTCTCCTTTACGGGCTCTTCTCTCTCCCCAGGGGGCCCTCGCCACCCCACCACTGGATGCACCACTTAGACACCGAGAGCTCTCAACCGTGTGACGCTGGCCCCATCTCTCTCCTGCGTGGGTGTGCACGACCCCTCGGCCCAGATACATTGCTCCTTCGATGCCGCATACACACCCTAAACTAAACTTACATGCCCAAGACAGAATCTCTGCTTTTGTTTCCCAGATGGGTCTCTCCCCCGTGTCTTACCCACAGCAGTACTGTGCCTCCTGGCCATCTTGGATTCCTCCCCTTACCTCCTTAGCCAATCATCTGCGAATCCTGCAAATTCACATTCAAAACGTGGTTCCGATTAATCTAATCCTTTCTCTGTCGTTTTAGGATTTTCTCTCAATATGGAACACGCCTCTACTATTACCACACTCGAGTCTGTTAATATAAAATGTAAGCCGGGCACCATCACCCCTCGCGGCACTCAGAATAAAATCTACGTCCGCAATGATCAGCTGCCATCAAGGTGAGGGCTGAGCACAGAGCCAAGTTCTGCGTGAGGTGTCCCGGCCGGGCAAATATTTATAGAATGTGTGGCTGCCCAAAGCTCCAGCTCCGAGTGACCCAATCCCTCAGAATTTGGCAGCAGCATTTCATAAACATTTGTGGAAGCAGGCTGAACCTCAGCTCGAGCAGCTAGCTCCCAAGGCTGGCTCTGTTTCCTGCTACAGCCTCACGATGGCCCGGCGCCCCCACTGACCCACGTTCCCTGCGAGCAGCAGGTGCTAAGTGGGGTTTTCTGAGAAGGGTATAAGGCCCCGTCTTGTAATCCTGAAACCCATTCTGTTAGTAAGTCATCAGGAGACAGCAAATGGGAGACAAAGAGCCCTGTTTATGTGATTCAGACTTTTCGGAGCCATCTGCCCCAGCCATATGCTTCCCAAGGAGAACGAAGAACAGCCACAATTGGAGCTAATCGGATATTGGTGGGAGTGGCCGTGACCATGCCCAGGCCCAGGGACGGGCCCCGATATGTTCCCAGGAGGACAGAGCCATTGCCCAGCCCACGGTGACCTTGGCCTTAACGGGAAGCCACAACATGCAGGAGGCAGGTGTGACTTGCCACAACAGCAAGGAGCCCACCTCCCAGGGTCAGCACTGAGTATCTGAGAGCAGGTAGCCACTCTGCCCTCTCCTTCCACAGGGATGGAGGGCCCCTCCAGAGGGAGAGCCTGCCCCGCTGCGGGGGGCTGAGATACGACTGACCAGCCCAGTAAGATCAGCAGCCTCAGTCCCCTCCTGCCTCCAAGGGCTGCCCCCAACCTTGCCCCACCCTGAGCCATGAATCAGCGGAGCTCTTCCCCTCATAGGACCTTCTCGCCTGGACCCTGTCCTCCTCTACCTCACTTTCCCCCACTGGACTTCTCCATCCTTCTCATTAGGGCACACACCTGGGCCGGGACTGTAACGGGAGAGGGGCTGGATATTCCGAGTCCGTGAGCGCAGGTGCCCACCAACCGGAATCCATGCCAAGAGGAGTGATGAGCGGGATCCTGCCGGCCCTCTGCTGTGCAGGTCATACTTCCCTGATTTAAGGACTGGAGGGCATGTGAGGATCCAGGGGAGGGGCCAGGCCAAGAAGCCAAGGGGGTGGGTGCCTGGAAAGCTTAGGGCAGGGGCTACAATGACGACTGTGCACACCAGAAGCCCTGGCAGAAGGCCATTCCTGATTCCAATGAACGAGGCACCTTCACAGCACGTGCAGGCCAGCCCAGCCACCCTCGCTGAGGCCTGCACCTTCATCCTTCACCTCCTTCCCCCAAACCCCGGGCTGGCCCACAGTGGTCTGAGCTGGTCCTCCGGGACACGGATGCTCCTGTGTATCCCCTTCCCTCCCAGAGCTCCTTCTCCTGCTGCTGGACATCGGTGCCAAATGCCACAAAAATGCAGCCCGTCTGTGTGTGAACTTGGGAATTACTCCAGGGCCAGCGCTCACCTCTCCAGCTCAGCCCTCCTCCATCTCTCGAGGACCCCAGGCTCTCCTGCTGGCCTGCCTGCCTTAGAGTCCCAGCCCAGCTGGTGATCTGGATCACGAGGGGTCATCCTGACTCAGACCCGGCCCCCGCCGAGCCTGGTAACTGACCTTCAACTCCACACGCAGCAAGTGAAGGACAGAAGGGCTGCCAGGACACGTGCTGACCAAGCCCTGGGCTCCTTCTTCATCTGCACTTGCCCCACCAGCTCCTGCCCACAGCCGGACCAATACCGGGCATAGCGGGCGTGTAGACAGCAGCCCCCTGCTTAGCTGGCCCCGACACTTCAGGGAACAGGAGCCCAAGGGCCTGATGCCAGAGCTGAGCCCTTTCCATCCCTCTGACGAATTTCAAACACTCACCGTGAGCAAGCCTCCGCTCGTGGCCACGGCTTAGAGTGAGTGTCCTCACCTCTGGACCCCACAGATTTAAGCTTCAAGCCCGCTTAGCATTCAGAAGGTGCTGTCCTTCTAGCCACTCCTCCCCACGCACACGCACACACACCCCACTCACCAAACGTACTGAGAGTCCAGGGCCCGTGCAGGACTCGATTCCAGAGAGCCCTTATTCTTAACAAAGACCATCATCATTGTGTTTCCTTGAATAAAGGTTATGATTTCCTCCGTGGATTCACCCGTTGGATCTTACACTTCAAACCTATGATAGATGATCAATACAGTATGTCGGTCAATCATACAGTTATGTTGAGAAGGTGTGAGGAACATTCGAGAGATTCTTTAGGCTGCTGGGCCATGGTGGGGGCACAGTGAGCATTATTGTGGAGGACACCTGTCCTGCAGAGGCACAGCTCTCAGTGTTCTGTAACTAGACTGAAGGCTTCTCTACGCCTGCACAGGGCGCTGCTCTCCGCTGTGCTCTTGCCGTCTAGCAAGGTGCTTGGCATAAACGGCACACAATTAATATTCTTTAATGAATCGAAAGCCTCACTTTCATCTCAAAATCCTGCCTGTGTCTCAACGACCTTTCAAACGTTCCCATTTAGTGTAGTTACAAGAAGGCAGGTTCCCAAATCTGATCGGTATTCAAGGTCAGATGCTCCATTCACTTGTAAATTACTTGTCCTCTTAAGCCTAATGTTCTTCATGTCTAAATTAATCATGAGACCCTCTTCTTCCAAAGGGCCATTGTGATAGATAAGACAAGGACTGGTGTAGTAGTAAGAAGCACTTTGTCCTTCTTATACCACTGTTGTGCCCCATATGGTCCACCTTCTACTTATTCATCTTGGAATCACCTTATCCCCACCTGCATACTGCCAGCTTCCCCACCCTCTATAAGCTATGTGAAGGCACAGACAATAGACTGGTCATTTGGGTCTTCCCAGTGACCAAGGCAAGTATTTGAATAAACTAAATGCTCAACAGGAGTCTAGCAACATAAGGGTAAGGTTATCCTGAGGACTGTGATTACCCCAGTCCTTACTAGGGAAGGTAGCTTTTCCCTTTTCATCTCTGAGCTGCCATCCTAAGTCTGAGAATCCACGCATTCAATATGGGGGCTGATAGCTAAAAGAAAATCACACAGTTCTATAACTCCATTTCACAGATAGGAACCAGGGGGCTTAGGAAGATGGAGAATCCAGACTAGGGGCAGAACCAGAAGTGAAACCCAGAATCCAGCATTGCAGTCCAGGGCCCTTCCTTCTGCCCCTCCCCGCCCTGCCCTGAGGCTCGCTGGGGCACTGAAGGACACTTGCCAAGGATCTCTCAATGCCTTTGTGCCCGAGGAAATTCTATAACCAGCACCTGAAAGTCACAGCAGCACCTGCCTGGGTGTCAGCCAACACTTAGCCAGTTGGCTCCAATATCAGTGCATGCCCCAGAATCAATTACTACAGCTTTAGATACAATCACCAGATGGCCTTCTAAGTCACATTCATTTGTCTTCACATCTCCACCTTGGTGCGGAGGCAATCCTGCAAACTTGCTGCTTATGCACCATGGCTGCTATCCTTGGGCCAGTCTAAGTTGTCGGGGTCTGGGGACAGGGGGACAGCTGGATATCCTGGGCAGTCAGCCCCACCCAATGCTGGGCTACCATGCACCCAGCCCCACACACCTCAGGACCACCCAGCGTCTTGGCATTGCTGGTCTGCACGTCTGGGGGGAGTTTCTTGGGACTCAGCAATGCTGTGGCTCATCTCAGCACCCATGGCATCTGGCATTGGTTAGGAGAAAAAGCAAACTTTTAATGACCGTTTCAATTATCTTCTCTTCTTAATTTACATATTCAGCTTCTCCTAAACTAGTTCCTTCTCAATGGCTTTTAAGTACAGTCAGTTTTCTCTCATTAGAAACAGAATACACACAGAAGTCAAAACTGCAAGCCCCGCCAGTCACTACCCTATCTCCCTCCTTCTTGGAGCAATGAGCTCAGCCAACAGATGTCTACTGGTGCCCATTGTTCTTCATTACCCCACTCACACTTCCAACCTCCCTCTTCCCCGCAAAAACAAAAGTGTTGGAGAGGATGTGGAGAAAGGGGGAACCCTCTTACACTGTTGGTGGGAATGCAAGTTGGTGCAGCCACTTTGGAAATCAGTGTGGAGATTTCTTAGGAAATTAAAAATAGAGCTACTCTATGACCCTGCAATATTGGATATTTACCCCAAAGATACAGAGGTACTGAAAAGAGGGGTCCCCTGTACCCCAATGTTCATAGCAGCAATGGCCACAATCACCAAACTGTGGAAAGAGCCATGATGCCCTTCAACAGATGAATGGATAAAGAAGATGTGGTCCATATACATTATGGAATATTACTCAGTCATCAGAAAGGATGAATACCCAACTTTTGTAACAACATGGATGGGACTGGAGGAGATTATGCTGAGTGAAATAAGTCGAGCAGAGAGAGTCAGTTATCATATGGTTTCACTTGTGGAGCATAAGGAATAACACAGAGGACATGGGGAGATGGAGAGGAGAAGGGAGTTGGGGGAAATCGGAGGGGGAGATGAACCATGAGAGACTGTGGACTCTGAGAAACAAACTGAGGGTTTTGGAGGGGAGAGGGGTGGGGGTTGGGTGAGCCTGGTGGTGGGTATTAAGGCACGTATTGCATGGAGCACTGGATGTGGTGCATAGACAATGACTCTTGGAACACTGAAAAAATTAAATTAAATTAAAACAAAAACCAACCAAACAAACAAACAAAAAAAAACCCACCTGAGTTCTGGCCCCTTATCCCCACCAAGGGAGCACCCTACACATGGCTCAGATTTTATGGAAAGTGTGAGCTTACGTCAGGCTCAGTCCCCAGCAGGTTCCTGCCACGTTGGTCAACTGTTCCTCCCTGAAATGCGCTCTTCCCTTGGCCTCTGGGAATAAAGCTCCACTGGTTTTATTCTTGGCTCTGGAAGCTCTTCTCTATCTCCGTCTCCATGTCAGTCAAGTCTCTGAAAGTCAGAGATGCCTACACTCCCTGCGGCGCTTCCTACCTCCCTTCCAGGGGGTTATTTTACTCCAAAAGGCAACACCACCAGAGGCTTATTCACGACCTTTCCCTCCAACCAGAAGGGAAGCCCTAGGAGAGCCGCCAGTTTGCCTGTTTGCATTCTGAGTCCAGTACATGAATGGAATGTGACACATGGACACTCAAAGAAATTTATGTCCCTAACCCAGACTTTTCTTTTAAGCTCAGGACCTATATGTTTAGTTGACTACCTGAAACCGTCTGCTTGGATTTTTAGAGGCACCGCACCTTAAACCTGTTTAAAAATAACTTTTCTAGGGTGCCTGGTTGGCTCAGTTGGAGCGTGTGACTCTTGATCTCGGAGTTGTGAGTTTGAGCCCCGCAATGCGTGTGGAGATTACTTAAAAATAAAATCTTTTTTTAAAAAGGTAACTTTTCCATTTACCACTAGAACAAAAAAGAAAACAAGGTAAAAAGCTGGTTTCTTTTCCAAGATTCCTTACTTTCGTAAGGTGTTCTATGATCCGGTCTCTTGTGTAAGCCAGAAATCTGAGAGCCATCCCTCTAATTCCCCTTCACTTCCCAAATGTGATCCCCCGGCCAATGTTCCCGCTTCGCTCCATCTCAGCCCCCGTTGGATTTGCCGACATTCTGCCTGCCCCTCGCCTGGACCCCAAGGGACGCCTTCTACTCCACCTGCCCTTGAGGCACACTGACTCCCCACCGTGCCTCCAGAGAAGAGTGCTCCCAATATGCAGATAGGACCAAGCTGCTTCCCTGATCAAAAGCCTTCAGAATCTTTCCATGCGTCTTAGGGTAAAGGGAAGCAATTTCTCACAGAGTCCTCAAAGCCCTCCCCACCCCTCTCTCTGTCCTCGACTCACCCCTGGCTCCTCTGCTCAGTGCTCTGCAGCCACACTAGCCAGCCAGCCCCTCCTTGTCATCACATCAGCTGCGCCCATGCTGTCCCCTCCACCCACAGTGGGACTTCCCGTCCCTGAGGACCCAGCTGACTTCTGCTCACCCTCCTGCCCTCAGTTCAGGCATCTCTTTCCGTAGGAATATTCCCTCATCTCCGTCGTGGGATCAAATCCGTGATTACAGGCTCTCACCACGCAACGCACCTCTGACCTCTCTGTCAGCGGGCATCAAAATGGCCGCCTCCTGTGTCAGACTGAGTCTCCGGTG
>RCUC01130971.1:0-22673 GCA_003697995.1 Taxidea taxus jeffersonii
CATTTTTTAAAACTTGCTTATGGTGTTCAGTTTGGGGAAAGAAGAGATATGAAGAGAAATAGGCTTCTTTCTAAAGCACTTTTTTAGTTAAAAGTATTGAGTCTCTAATTTGGGCCTGGAGGCTTCTCTTGGTTTTTGAACAGTGGATCATTTTACAAAGTATAATCTATCTGGGGATTAGACATTTAGGCATTCTGACTGACTGGGCAAACCATAAAGGCACACATAGACTCATAACTGTATTTGTAGTTTCTCTTTGAATGGTCATTTTAGTCTTTTAAAGTAAAGCTGGTGGCCTATATGTCATCAGAATGATCTTTGATCTGCCTAACTACCTTTTTCTTTTTCAAGTATTTAATTCCAGTTAGTTAACTGCTACTAACTACCTTGTTTCCTTGGATAAATCTTTTTTTTTTTCTCTAGCTCAGGGGACTTTAAGCATCATTCCTTAGAGTCCCTGAGTCTGTGGAGGGGGCACAGGGGCTGGAGATGGGGAAAGAGGGAGGCCAGATTGGGGGGAGCTTCAGGCCTCCCACATTTACTCCATCCACAGCAGCCCTGCATTATCTTTTGGTTTTTGAAACCAATTAACTAGGCAGATCAACTAACTAGGCGGATTGGCCTAAGCAGGGAAGTGGTTCAACAGCAGCAGGTGGGTGCTGTGATGCCTAGCAAGCTTAGGGTTGTAGAGCCTTTGAAGGGAGTAGAAAGACTCAGATACAGAGTAGATACAGATACAGAAAGAAAGATACAGAACTAGGAGAATTATAAAGAAAAATATTATGACCACATCTGAGGGTAGGACCAGGGTTAGATTAAACCTTGGTTCAGGATTGAGTCAGAAAACCAGTGAGCTATACCTATAATCTCCTCTCCTTTAAAAACATGCTTTTCCTGTATCACTGTTAACAGCTAGTGCTTGTTACCATTAATTCTGGTCGGTTGGTTGGAGCAAGGCAGAATTTTGGCTCAACAAGTGTTTTCCATTCTTTAATTTTATTCTCAAATTCTCAAATTTTATTCTCACATGGATGAACGGGTAGGTAAATGGTTGGTCCTATTTAAGAGTCTGGCTATGTGCTACCTGTAACAGGTTTATAATCCAGTTGTGGCCACTCAGACATTAGAAAGGACTGCAGCTACAATCCGCAGTGCTGAGGGCTACTGGTTCAGCCCAACAGCCTCCTGTTGATCAGAGCAACAGACCAGACCCTTTTATCATTTGATAAGCCAGATAGGGCATTGGAACATGTGTATAACATTCTTCCTTTAGGCAGAAAGAGTCTAAGAGCCCATCAGAAGGGATTAGGAAGTGCATGCTTCCAGGAAAAGGATACATGGATTTGAGGGATATTAAAGCAGCTCAATTCTCAAATCAGCAGCTCTCAAAGAGCTATGATCCTGTGCCTACTACCTGCCTCTGAGCTAAGGGCTCAGGAATAGAAAGATAAGACCCTTCCTGATGTTAAGAGCTGTAATCTCCTCCCTTCCACTCTAAAAACAAAACAAAACACAAAAACAAGCAAGCAAACAAACAACAAACCCCACCTTATTTGGTGGTGATGGTAAAGAGAAGGCAGCCTGGTGTAGCCCACAGAATCTACTGAATGCATAGAGTGTGTTCATCAGCGTACATCTGTCTGCACCTTGATTTCCTTTGGTTCTGCCTTCTAAGCTGAGATATCTTACACCCTTTCCTGCTCAAAGGGTGGGGGGAGAATAGCCTGGGGCAAGTAGGACTTCTGATGCTGAGCGGGGCTTCCACAGGCCTGTGGTTGGAGCTGCGGTCTTACCCATCAGCCCGCCCCTCTCCCTGGATCAGAACAGTGGCCTCGGTGCTTGGGGAACCCCATCCTGACCCTCTGTAATTCAGACCTCCCTTTTCCAACCATTTCCAGCTTCCTCCCGGAGGAGGCGAGTGCCTCCGTCACTCCAGGCAGCTCTTCTTCCTTCCCCTTCTTCCCGGGTCTTCCTCTCCGGCCTTCCCTACTCGTCTCTCCCAGCCATCCCCCGAACTTCCCCAGCCCTGTGGGTTGGTGGCACGCGGCTGGGCACCGACCCCCGGAAACTGCGGCTCCCTCGCCGGTTGCCTCACGTGTTCCCAACCACGTTTAATCAGGCCGCTGAGCGCCGCGCCGAGCCTGGTCTTCCGAGGCAGGGGAGAGCGCTGGGCGAGCCCAGTAGGCGCCCTAAGAACCGGCGGGTGGAGAAGGCAGGTGAGGAGCGGGTGGTGGGGCCGGAGGGAGCCGGGGGCGGTGGCTCCCGCGCGGCTTCCTCAGTTTCCCCTTGACCGCGGGGGCCGGGCCCAGCTGGGGAAGTTGCGCCGCCGCGGGGGAAGGGGGCGGCGGGAAATGGTGCCTCGCTCGCCCCAGCGACATCAAACCCTCGTTTGGCGTGTGAGGACAATGGCTGTCTTATTTTCTCCATTCGCCGCGCACAATGCCGGATTCTCTCATTCACCCGCGGCGGTGCGAGCGAGGTAATTAGCCAGCGCCATTCAGCGCGGACACTACCGCTATGCGGGGGGGCGAGGGCGCCCGCCCCGCGGGGATTAGCGGCGGGTCGGGGTGTGCAGCTGCGGCCACTTCAAAGGGGCCCGGCGGCCCGGCCGGCTGTGGGAACCGGCGCTGCCTCCCTCGGGAGCCGCCCGCCTGCCCGGCCCCGGGCCGCTGCGCTCGGGACCCCGCGCTCCTCCCGGCCCAGCCCGGCCCGCGCCCGCCGCCGCCTGCCCGGGCTGCGGGCGCCCCGAGCTCGGCGGCCGCTGTCGCTCCCCGTCACGCTGCCACTTTCATCACGACCTCGAGGGCTTCTTTCTTTCGAGTCCCGGGAGTCAGAGGGCACGGGGTGGGGGGAGAAGCGGGGGGGAGGAGCGAGGGGGATGGGAGCTTGACACAAAGCGCTGACCTCCGAGGAGAGGAGCAGATGGTCCCACTTACTCCTGCCGCCGAGAGAGCGGCTCTCAGGGCCCCAGGCTTGGGGCGCTGACCCCGCCCGCCGTCCCGGGGACTGAGCCTGGGGCCCCGCGGGGGCCGGGCTCTCGCATGCCGGTCTACCCTCCCGCCGCCCGCTCTGCGCCTCGTGGCATCGCAGTCACACCGCGGGGACCAGCCCGCCTCGAGCAAAGCTGCGGGGGGTGGGGGGCGGGGCTGAGAATCTGCCCTCATGGGATGCTGGAACCTTAGAGGAGATACGATTCTCAAGAATCTGGCAGACCCGGGGTTCCCAATCCGGGTTGTGCATTTGAGACACCCTGTGAGCTTTAAGAGAGACAGATTTCTGAGCGCCGCGCCTGACCAAAGGCTCTCCATCTCAGGCAGTGGAGTCCAGAAATCTGCGTGGTTAGCGGGCCTCCTGGTTTGAGAACGGTGGCTCAGCCTAACTGCTTCATTTTCATTGCAGAAGCTGGGACTCCGGTAGAGGGGTAACCTGCCCCAGAACAGACACTGGATTGTGGTGGGGTGGGGACTTGTGTGGAAGAGAGGATAATGGGGGAAGGACCCCCGAAGCCATATGACTCTTAAAGTCAGCATTCAGGAAATAATTTGTGAGCACTTATTATTTACCTAGTGTTTGTTCTAGGTACTCAAGGTAGAAAGGTACCGTACTGTTCTCTGCCAGTAAGGGACTCATCGGCTAGAAGGTAGATTGATGCGTGAACACTGGACTCTAGTACAGATAAGGACAAGGAGAGAGGCACAATTAATTCTGCCTCCTTTGGGAGATGTGGAGGATGGGGGTGCTGCTAGAGAAAGGAGCAAAGTGTTCCAGGCCCAGGGGACAGCAGAAGTAAAGAAATAGAAGTGTGAGCGTCTATAATATGTCCAGGGAAGGCAAACTTGTCTCACACAGAGTACAAACCACATGAAGGCAGAATTAGCTGGCTTTCAAGGCCAGAAAGATGAAACAGGATCTAATAATGAAAACATCAAATGTCATCCCAAGGAGAGTGCTTTGATTCAAGGCAATGGAGAACCACCAAAGGTGTTTAAGGGTCATACTGGATGGTTAGGAAGATAATTATGGCTTTGGGACGGGGGAAGAAGAGGGAGAGAGGGCTGCAAGTTGGAAGGCTGGAGAGGGGAAGCTATTACAGAAATACCTGAGAGTAATAAGCCAAGGCAATGGGACACAAGAGAGACAATGCACCAGGATTTGGTGACCAGTTAGTTGGGGGAGATAGGGAGAAGGATGGGGCAGTGACCCACTGGTTTGTTTGTAGCTTGGCAGCTGGTGCATGATGATAGTTAGTAAGAGAGGGAGAGGAAGAGGTTAGGGGTGCGGGTATGTGTGGTGACTCCTTTGAATTTTGTGGGAAAGCTTCTGAAACCCTCTGTGGAAGATGGTTCCTAGGGCTTTGGGAGACCTCTGACAGCTAGAGGGCAAATAAGTCTATTTCCAAGAGTTGACAGCCCCTTACCAACCAAGGAACTCTGTAATCCTCTTATGGAATATAATCCTCCCTCTTCCCCCAAACAGATAAGGCTTATTCTGGAATATTGTTGGGGTGGGGGACCTGCAGGCCTTAATCTATTGTGGTTTGGTGTTGAGCCAACAGATTCTGTAGAGCTGTGAAACAAAAAAGCAGCATCGAATCAAGGTGTGAGAATAGGAGAGGGTCCTTTCATGGATGCAGAGGGGACAACTTTACCCAGTGTTATCCTAGAATCTTAATATTAGTGTGGACCTTAGAGATGATCTTATCTATCCTGCCCCACTGCCATTTTACAGATGAGAAAACTAAGGTCAGAATTGGAAGGCCACATAGGGAGTCTGTGACAGAGGCAGGCATGATCCCACGTCACGTGTCCATTACCTGGCCCCTGCAGCATTGATCCCTACAAATCCTAATATATGACTCTGGAAATTTGGGGGAAGCGTCTGTTTTTGTGGAGTTGTCCTCATGGTCATGTGAAAGCAATTTACTTAATAGCTCCAGCCTGGGCTGCCTAACCAGACGCCCTTCCGGGAGGTGAGAGAGATCCGGTGTCTTGACCAGAACGAGGGGAAGTTAAGGATGTTGCCGGCTTGGGCAGGTTTACACAAGGAAGAGTGGTGACCCTGACATGGGCAGAGACGTGCAGTCTGTGGAGAGGGGCTCTGCTGGGCCTGGACATTCTCAAGTCTAAAGCAGAGAGGGATTCCCCCGCTTGGCGCCCAGCCCCTGACGCTGTACCCCTGGCTGGTGCGCTCGGAAGCAGACAGGCCTCAAAGTCGGTCGCTGGATGAGCCTTTACAACTCGTCCCGCTCAACTCCCTCATATTAGAGAAAGAAACTGGCCCAGCGAGGGGCTTTGGTTTTCTCAAAATCGTACACCCAGTTGTGAACAGGGCTGATTTTGTCTCCCAGCTACTCCTCCTTTGAGCGCATCCTCCTCCGTGCCAGTCACCCCACAGAAGCCATGGTATTTCACGGTGCTTTGCCCTCCTGCCCCAAACTAGGAAAATAAATGACTCCTCTGGTTTATGAGGCCCAGGAGGATGGGAGTAACCCTCCAGGCCCCACCGCTCCAGGCCCTGCCGCTGGGTGACCTGGATTGCTGATTCAGAAATGCTCTGGGAAGAGCTATCCTGGGTCCAGCATCTGGGTTTGTTCATACACTTGTGTTCATAGGACTAAGGAAACATGTGGGCTCAGGGAGCATTAGTGGGTTGGTAACACCATCTTATAGTGGTGCTTATCTGCATTAGCCACACTCGAGGAAACTTGTCCTGTGGGAAGTCAGCTGTGCCAAGGGGAGTCTCTGACTTTGAGTCGGTGCCCTTAAGGGCCTAGGATGTTGTATTTTCCTGTAAGCGAATATGCAGGTATCCTCAGCCCTGTCTGAGCAGCGCTGGAATATGGATGCCCACCCCATCCCACCCTAGACGTGATGCAGGGAAAGAGCACCGGGTATGGAGCTAGATGGCTCCAAGTTCAAATGCTTGCTGTAGCATCAGTCACTGGGTGTATCACATAAGCTCCCTGAGCCCCGGAGAGGGTAGCAGGCCCCACTTGCTGGGGTTATGCCGATGTCACATGTAACCTCTGACCCCCAGTGGCTTCTGCAGAGCAGTTATTACCGTGATTGTCCCTGGGATCCTGGCCCTTGGGCTTTCACCCTTCTGATATTTCTTAGAGAAGCGTGGGTGGGGACCCCAAAGGACAGGGCCTGTGGGATGGGAGGCAAATGGCACCAGGACATGGTCTCCTACACATTAGCAGTCAATAAGTATCTGTCGAATGAATACTTCCGGTCGACTCCATGGGTCTGCCGTGTAAACACAGCAGATGATTCTATTTCCCATACCCCAAAACAGGACGGATCCTCACTGTCTGACATATGGGATGAAACAAGGGCAAAAGATTTGAAGTGCTTTCAAAAACCTAGCAGTGGGACAGGTAGGGTGGTCACAGGGGTCGGTGATACTTGTCTCCCTTTCCCTGACTGTGTAAGGCAGGTGTGTGGCTTGTCCCTCAGCACATGCTCCCCCACCGGAGGCTGGAGGGTGCAGAGAGGAGGACCTCAGGGCTTGATCTGGAGGAAGAACTGGAATTATGGGCATATGCCCGAATTATGGGCAGAATCCTTAAAGTAGGGCTTTGAGAGGTTTTATTCCCCTGGGGTTGTAAGTGCCCAGCGCAGAGGTGCAGCGAAACCCCAGATGGCCCCCACCCCACCCCCTGCAGCTGTGCCTCTGGCCTTAGAGTCCACTGGAATCAAAGATCAGGCCATAAAGGTTCCATGCTCTCACCAGCTCTCTACAGCGGACCAACAGCTGGAAGCAGGGACTTTCCCAAGCCAAGGCTGGCCTCCCACTGCTCCCCACCTCTCCCCATCCAGGCCCCCGTTTGTCAGAGGTGGCTGCCAGGAGGGAGGGGAGTGATGTGGATTTATGGTTGCTGACTTGAAAGACAAAGTTGCCTTTTGTGTTAGAATTGGGGCTGGGGGGCGTGGTGAGCTGGTGTTGGAGTGGGAGGGGCTGGGGTTTGGGGCTGAGGCAGGAGGTAATGGGCGCGAGGAGGCAGACAAAGGGATCCAGAGGCTTCTCAGAGCAAGGTCACCAGGCAAAGGCCCAGAGGAATCAATCACCTCCAGTGAAGCCGAGCAAGGTCTCTGCGACATTGCAGTCTTCTGGGGCTGTTTGTAAGCAGACGTGGTCCACCCAGACCCATCCGACACCCAACCCCAGAAGCACCCGCAGCCCCAAAAACATACTCTTGGGATTCAGGACCTGAAATCGTTCTTGGACCTCCTTTTGGAGGCTTGGAGAAGTGAATGCAGGTCTTCTGAAGTCATGCTTTCCCCCACCCCAAATGGCAATGGCCAGTCAATGTGGGGGTTCTTCCCTAACAGAGGGAAAGGGGCTACCTGGGGACTGAGACAGTAGGGAGATGGGGACAGAGTACAGGGGAATGTGAGCCTGGGCCAGATAACCTCGAGGACAAGACCAGGATCTCACTGGGGGTTGTGGCAAATCCCCAGGACTCAAGGTTCTCTGCTACCACCTCCCTCCTTCCCATGCAGTCTAGAGATAGGACATTTACAAGTGCTTTGGGGAGTGTAAAGAACATTGGAGGTGGGACCTCGCTGGCCTCCTTGCCCTCCAGGGGTCACTCTGCCTGGTGGGTCTGGGCGGAGGCCAGAGCAGCCCTCGGGTGCCTGAGTTCAGCAGGTGCTTTAACTACGCCTCAGAGAGCCCCATCCATCCCCCGGAATGAGCCTGGCCAATAAAGGCATGAGTTTATGGGCTTCATAAACATTTTACTAGAGAAATCAAGGCCTCAATTACCCAATGGCCTCTTCCAGCTGACAGCTCGCCTATTGGGGCCTCTGTGAAGCCCCAGGCTGCGGTGAGATAGAAGAAGCTGAGCTTGGTTTACACCTGGCTGCCCCCTCACCTGGCACGGATACCCCCTCACCATTCAGGCCTTGCAAATTCTGTCTTGATTGACTTCTCTAGAGGGCTTGAGGTCCTACCACTAACTCTCTGGTCCTTAGCCTCTCTGAGGGAAGATGGCCACCCCCTTGGAGAAGGTAGCTTCTCTTCCCTCTCCCCATAAGCACACCATCTTTCCCCCTAACTTCTCAGCTCCCTTTCAGTTAAGATTCTCCTGATTTCTCTCAGCAGCCGCTAGCAAGGGTTTACTCTGTGCTAAGCACTTTACAAATCTATTTCATTGGCTTAGCAACGTGAGCTGTTTTCCTCCCTATTTTATAAGTGGGAAAGGAGAGGCTCTGAGAGATCGGCACTTGCCCAAGGTCACACAGCTAAGAGTGGCAGTGTTGAGTTTTGAACGTAGTTCTGTTTGACTCCAGAGCCCATACCATTTACTGTCCCACCACCTCATAAACCTCTTAGCAACCACCTCTTAGCAGCTATTTCCCCACTAGGAGCTAAAAATCTAGCTGCGTGAGGTCTCTCTGTCACGCAGTGTGCTAGCCCTAGGGTATGATCAACTATGGGCCTTGTCAGCAATCTGGGTCCACGTGGCCAAGGGCAGAGGGAGCCAGCAGGGGGCAATGCTAGGCTAGTGCTGAAGGTGGTGAGGAAGGGGGCTCTCAGCTGGGGCAGCAAGAGAGAAGACAGCTAGAAGGCCTTGTCTTGGATTTAGACCAGCACTGTCCAGTAGAATTCTCTGTGAACTGTCTTGGATTTAGACCAGCACTGTCCAGTAGAATTCTCTGTGACGATGCAAATATTCTATTGGTGAAGGCCCATAATGTACCACTTGTGGCTCTTCAGTGCTTGAAAGGTAGCTATAAGTCAGAGGAACTGAATTTTTCCGTTTGATACAATTTTAACTTAAATGGCCACAAGCGGCTAGTGGCTACCATATTGGACAGCACAGGGATACTCACTGCGGCTCATGGCTGAAATCTGGTCAAGGTCCTATGGTGATAAAAGGCTCAGACCAGCCCCACGGGGTTCTGGCCATTTCTAGATCCCCTACTCTAAGGGGGCCTTGCCCACCTAGAGCTTGGCTAGAGGAGGGTCTCCAGGTTCAAGACATCTGAACATCATTTCACATCACAAGTGGCTTGAAGGAGTGAAGGGTGTTTTCCTCTGAAGATGTTTCTCAGGGAACAACCCAGACCTCAAGTATCTGAAGGGCTGTTGTGTGAAGAACAAAATTGTTTGTCTTCTAGAGCAACACTGTCCAGTGGAAATAGGATATGAGCCACATAGCTAATTTTACATTTTCTAGGAATCAGTCACATTTGTTAAAAAAAAAAAACAGGCAAAGTTAATTTTAATAATCAGTTTTACTTTACTTAATATATCTAAACTACAATTCCAAAAATTATTATTTTTATTTATTTTATTTATTATTATTTATTTATATATTTTTAAAAGTAATCTCTATGCCCAACATGGGCCTTGAACTCACAACTTCAGGATGAAGAGTCACATGTTCTATCAAGTGAGCCATCCAGGTGCCCCAATATAATCATCATTTTTAAATTATTAACAAGGTTTTTTGCTTTTTGTGAACCAGGTCTTTAGAATATTATTTGAACTTCTAGTCAGCATTAAAAAAATTTTTTTAAAGATTCTATTTATGGGACACCTGGGTGGCTCGGTCAGGTTAAGCATCTGCCCTCCGCTCGGTTCATGATTCCAGGTCCTGGAATGGAGCCCTGAGTCTCAGGCTCCCTGCGCAGTGGGGATCCTTCTCCCTCTGCCTGCCACTCATCCTGCTTATGCGCTCGCTCTCTCCCTGACAAGTAAAATCTTTACAAATAAATAAAGATTTTGTATATTTGACAGAGAAAGAACGGGCAAGCACAAGCAGGGGGAACAGCAGGCAGAGGGAGAGGCATGATCACTGCTGAGCAGGGAGCCCCAGGCTGACACTCTGGGGGTTGATCCCAGGACCCCAGGATCATGACCTGAACCGAAGGCAGATGCTTAATGACTGAGCCACCCAGGCACCCCAGTATTTTAAATTATTAATTAATAATATCAATTACAATTATTTTTCTGATTTTCAAGTTGTGGTAAAATACACATAAAATGTTTTTTAAACCAGTAAATTTTTTTTTTTAATTTTAGAGAGTGCATTCTTTGGGCAGGGGGGAGGCAGGGAGAGGCAGAGGGAGGGGGAGAATCTTAAGCACGCTTCATGCCCAGTGCGGAGCCCAGTTCAGGGCTCAGTCTCACCATCCTGAAATCACAACCTGAGCCAAAATCAGGAGTCGGACGCTTAACTGACTGAGGCACCCAGGACCCCTAAAATGTACTGCCATAACCATTTTTTTAAGGGTGCAATTCAGTGGCGTTAAGTACCTTCATGTTATTGTGTGAACCATCGCTACCATCCATCTCCAGAATTCACCTTCTGAAAGTAAAACTCCATTTCCCTCTTCCCCCAGGCCTTGGCAGCCACCACTTGACTTAGTGTGTCTAGGAGGGTGCTACTCTAAGTGCCCCACCTAAGTGGAATCATACAGTGTCTTTTGTGTCTGGGTTATTTCACTTAGCATAATGTCCTCCAAGTTCATCCACGTCATAGCATATGTCAGAATGTCTTCCTTTTTAAGGAATAATACTCCTTTGTATGTACGTACCACATGGTGTTGATTCTCTCATCCACTGATGGACACCTGGGCTGCCCCCCTTTTCAGCTGTTACGAATAAAGCTTCTGTGCACATAGGTATACAACTGTCTCTTCGAGACCTTGTGTTTAATTCTTTTTTTTAATTCTTTTTTTTAAAATTTTATTATTTATTTGACAGAGATCACAAGTAGGCAGAGAGGCAGGCAGAGAGAGAGAGGAGGAAGCAGGCTCCCCACTGAGCAGAGAGCCCGATGCGGGGCTCGATCCCAATACCCTGGGATCATGACCTGAGCCAAAGGCAGACGCTTTAACCCACTGAGCCACCCAGGCGCCCTAATTCTTTATTTATATCCTAGTCTATATAGGGAGGTGCAATTGCTGGATCCTACGATAATCATTTATTTTTTGAAGACCCACCATACACTGTTTCCCATTACGGCCGCGCCATTTTGCTTCCCCACTAGTAGTGCACACAAGGGTTCCAATTTCTCCATATGCTTGCCAACACTTGTTATCTTCTGGGTTTTTGTTCTTGTTTCTGTTTTTGCTTTGACAGTAGCGATCCTAATGGGTGTGAGGTAGTATCTCATTATGGTTTTGATTGGCCTTTCCCTCACACTTAGTGTCTTTTTATTTTATACTAAATCTTTGAAATCCAGTGCATGTTTTTCACTTATATCCCATCTCAGTGTGGACTGGCCACATTTCAAGCACTTAATAGTTGGCTGCTATCTTGGAAAATGTGACTCTAGAGGGGACATTGAGGGCCAGTGGGTAGAAGCAGAGGGGACTCAGGCATGTCTGTAGTGTAAGGAAAAACAGGACGATCACCTGAGCTGTCTGAGGAAGGGTCAGGCATCCAGGTGTCCCTGATCTTCCATGGGAACAGACAGGAGGAAGGGATGGCCTTGGTGGCCTCTGGAGGCGCCTGTAGATTACGGTTGTTCCTCTTGAATGGCTGGCTGGGTGTGGGGGACGAGGGCAGGGAATTGGTGTCTCAGGCCCCCAGTGCCACTGGTTTCTGCAAAGGCCATGTTTTGAACTCTCCATCCTAACATGCCCGCTGATCCTTTTGTCATCAGGCCAAGAGTGGGAGGCCGGGCTTGGGGGTTGCTGCCAGCTTCCTTCCCAGCACTCTGCCTCGACCCTTCCCGCCTCCCCAGCGTCCCCTTGGAGCCTGTCTAATCAGATCCAGACCTGACCTCGCCAGAGGTCCTGGACCAGGAGGCAAGTCCTCCCTCCCCTCCCTGAGCTGGTCTAGATCTGGCTCTCAGGAGACTCCCTCCCCTTGGGTGATTTATAGGGGGTGTCCAGGAGCTGTTTCCTGCCTGTTCCTGCTCCCTTCCAGCCCCTTGGACTGCTGGGCTCTCTCTGCCCACCTTGCCCCACCGTCTGGCTGTACCCGTGGTTGAGGCACACTGCAGGGGGAGAGAGGTTCTTTCTCCACAGTGGCCCCCAAGCAGCACTTTGTCTTCCCTGTCACTCTAGCCCTCATACTGGAAGGGCTCCAGCCACTGCCCATTACCCCCTCCCATTACCTGGCCTGAAGTGAGGGACCCAAAACAGTCCCTGCCTAACCAAAAACATCAATGGCCACATGTCACAGCAGCACCGTCACGTACATCAGACATGGACACAACACTACCAACAGCGGCCACAGACGGGGTCTCCAGCTACACCAGCAGCCTGTGCGTCCCATTACTGGTCACACTGTGGTCTCCAGGATGAGTGGTTCAGGACTCAGCACGCTCAGAGGTCCTGTCCTCAGGCCCTCGTGCCCATGGTTGCCCAGAAATCCTCTCTCTGGAGAGACCTGCTGAAGGACATCTTCCCTCTGACTCTGTGGCCTGCTAGCAGCAGCCAGGGCAAAAACAAACTTGTTGGGTTTTTTTGTTATGTTAGTCACCATACAGTATGTCATTCGTTTTTCATGTAGTGTTCCATGATTCCTTGTTTGTGTATAACACCCAGTGCTCCATGCAGTCCGTGCCCTCCTTAATACCCATCACCGGGCTCACCCAGCCCCCACCCCCCTCCCTTCTAAAACCCTCCGTTTGTTTCCTGGAGTCCATAGTCTCTCATAGTTCATCTCCCACTCCGATTTCTCCCCCTTCATTTTCCCCTTCTCCTACTGTCCTCCATGCTATCCTTATGTTCCACAAAGAAGTAAGCCCATATGATACTTGACTTTCTCTGCTTGACTTATTTCACTCAGCATAATCTCCTCCAGTCCCATTCATGTTGATGTAAAAGTTGGGTATTCATCCTTTCTGATGACTGAGTAATATTCCATTTTGTATATGAATTACATCTTCTTTATCCATTCGTCTATTGAAGGGCATCTTGGCTCCTTCCACAGTTCGGCTATTATGGACATTGATGCTATGAACATTGGGGTACAGATGGCCCTTCTTTTCACTACATCTGTATCTTTGGGGTAAATACCCAGTAGTGCAATTGCAGGGTCATAGGGAAGCTCTATTTTTTATTTCTTAAGGAATCTCCACACTGTTTTCCAAAGTGGCTGCACCAACTTGCATCCCCACCAGCAGTGTAAGAAGAGGGTTCCCCTCTCTCCACAACTTCTCCAACACTTGTTTCTTGCCTTGTCGAGTTTTGCCATTCTAACTGGTGGAAGGTGGTATCAATGTGGTTTTGATTTGAATTTCTCTGATGGCTAAAAAAACAGACTTGTGAACCAAACTAGCTCCACCCTGAGAGATGGGAGGAGGTCCAAGTGGCCCCTAGAATCTTTCTCCCACTTGCTAAAGAAAAAAAAAATTGCCTGTGAACGAGGGGTGAATGCAGGATTGTGGATGTGGACAAGAGCCTATTTCTGGAGGCAGTGAGAATACTGGTTGGAATGGCCCTTCATTTACAGGTGAGCGGACTGCTGCCACCCTGGTCTCAGGGCAACCCCCCTTGGACATCTAAAGAATAGACAGGGCTGCCCGGAGGGCTGGGCAAGGGTGTGAGGAAGGGGAAGCAAGAAGGAGCCTCAAATCAAGAAGAGCACCCCCTCTTACTGCATCTACCACTCCTGGGCCACATCTGTGTAGCCAGGGGTGGGACCGAGAGACCTTCTTTCTGAGGTTCCTTCTCTTTTCGTCCAACCCCCGACCCAAGAGAAGAGGCTGGTCTGAACTGCAGTCCACCTTGGGGTTACCTGCCCTTGGACAGTGACAAAGTGACAAAGTTGCTGGAGAACTAAGGGGCCCCTGCAGAGGGCCTGGCCTCAGTGACCCCTCCAGAAAATGAAAGGGTTGGCTCTCAGATATGTGCTTCTCGGGTACTTTTAAAGGCAAAGCTGCCCTTTGAGGACATGTTGGCTGGGAGGGGAGAGCCGCAGTTAGTAGAGCTGATAGGGAGGGACAGCACGGGGGGCTGCTCTGGTGGAAGGGAAATGGGGAGAGCCCTGGGCAGAGGGGGCTCAGCTGCATCCAGGGGACCCCAGGGGACCCTTAGGAATCCTGTTGTCCACTGTGTGAACTGGGCTGGCTTCTTACCTGTGACCATTTCCTGCTTGAGCATTTTTCCTCCGCCTCACACTCAGCCCATGCTGTTGTCCTTGTTTGGTTTTGGGGGGAGGAGGAGGGGGTGAGACGGTAGAGGCCAGATTTTCTCCATCCCCAGCACCCTGCGAGGCAGCAGCTCTAGCCCTAGTCCTCTCCTCGGGCCAGCTCCTCTCTCCAGGAGCCCCCAGGGAGCCCAGGCTGGGGCTAGCAACACAAAAGGAGTCGGTTCCTTAATAAGCCGGCATCTGTAGTCAGCAGAGCCATCAGGCCCCGCCCCAGATCCCTGGGGGGCTGCGAGCTCCTCTCCAGCTGGATCGAGGAGGGGGCAGGCCGCTCCCTGGCTCCTGAATGGGCAGAGCCCTGGGCGCACAGGCAGCCAAGCCAGGAGCCTGGGTGCCCTCTCCACGCCTGAGGCCCAAGTCCAGCCCTGCCCTCCTGGAGGCTGAGGCCTGAAGGTGGTAGAGGGCACCCAGCTGGGCCTCAAGCCCCTCCTGACACAAGCCCCAGGGCTGACCTGCAGGTCCTAGGCCAAACACAGCCTTTGGCCTGAAACAGGGGAGGCTGACCTCATAGTGCTCTCCAGGGACCCTCTCGCCAAGCCTGATGGGGACACCAGCAGGGTACTTGCCCCCACCTTCTGCTCTGACAGGGGGCCCCCCAGATGTGCTTTATAAAGGGACACGGGAGCTGAGACCTACAAACCCCCACGCACATCCAGCCCTGGACACGCTGACCACATACGTGGGCACAGCCGCTTCCTCCCAGAAAACACAGTCCTGCACGCGTGTGTAAGAAGCTGCTCACACCCATCAGCTGTACTCCCAGGAGGCTGGGACCGAGGAGGAGGAGGAGGAGGAGGAGGAGGAGGAGGAGGAGGAGAGGAGGAGGAGGAGGAGGAGGAGGCCGATGGGGGTTTATGCATGTTTATATTTAATGAACCGCATGCAAATGAGTTGGAGAATGCGCCTCAGAAGAGTCAGCCCCCAGAGACTCTGAGAAGAAGGGCACAAAGGCTCAGCCTTCCGGGGCTGCCTTGGAGTCCAGAACAAGCCAGGGGATTGAGGGGACCTGAGATGGGGTGTGCCCACCCTCACCACGGAGCCAGGGGTAGGAGCCAGGATGGGCTCCAGTGCCCCTGCTGCTGTCGGGGGAGGGTTCCTTCTGTGAGGGGACAACTGTCCCAGTTGATGGAGTGCCGGAGGGGAGGGGCTGCCTGCCTGGACAGATGGTGAGCCGCCTTCCCGCACTTGAAGCAAAGTGGATTTTAATGAAATCGCAGCCCCAGTGCTGAAGCTGGGAACCCGCATGGGAGGGGCACCTTCCCTGGGCTTCGGGGTTGGGGGGGTGGGGGATGGGTGGGAATGAGGGTGGGTAGGGACACTTAACTAGCCTAAAAGTGGGGCTTGGGGGGGGGCTGCACCATAGCCTCCCTGGCCCAGCCTCTTCAGACCAGAGTTCAAGCAGATCAGATCCCCAAAAGGTGGGGAGGGGAGACCCTGAATATGTATGACACATTGAAATGCAGATTGTAGGTCTGACAGTATTCTGAGAGGCTGTCACCTTGGATGGATATACACCACCCTCTCACACTCTTGGGGTGCATCCTGGTGCTGCGGATCCAGAGCTGGGGATGGGGGTGCTAAGGAAAGGTAAAAAGAAAAAAAAGGCTGCTGGGTGCTGGTAAGCAGGGTCTGATGACTGGTGTCCCCGCTGGGCACCATGGGACTAACCACTTCCCCTCTCTGGACTTCCCCGTTTCCTATTCTGTAAACCAGGCAGCATAATACCCAGGCCTTTGATGCCTTAGGGGGAGTTCATAGAGATACATCTGAAAGCAGCTGGAACTGTGGGAGTAGGACTTGGGAACAGGGCCTTTGTGGATCACCAGCCCAAGATCTCCTCGTTAGAGGCTTGTTGTCTGACACTTTGTCCAGACCTTTCTCAGTGTGTCCCAGCCATATACCACCCCTTAGGGGAAGATGCCTCTTATGATGGGAGGCAGGGTCAGTAGTGGTATGTCCCCCCTGCCCCAAGCCTTTGCCCTATGTCTGCCAGCTCCAGGAAAACTCCCAGCCCCCCTCCCTGGTGGGGGTGGGGTGAGGTCTGAGGCTCCAGAACATGGGACTGTGACCCCCACCCTTCAGCAGTGTGCCTCTTCCATACACACATCCTTATTTTTCACCAGCCATGTCGGACTTCCACGTGCATCCCCAGGCCACTGTGGGAGAGGAGGGCGGTGTGGCCCGCTTCCAGTGCCAAATCCATGGGCTTCCCAAACCCCTGATTACGTGGGAGAAGAACAGAGTCCCCATTGACACAGACAACGAGAGGTAAGGTGTGCGTGGGAGAGCTGGAGGGAAGACAGAGAGGTGGGCAGCCTCCAAGGTGGTGCTTCTGCAGCTGTGTTGAGATCATGTGTCTGTGTGGCCGGCAGGGCCCAGATTCGAGGCTGGTGGATTGATCCATGAGGACTGTGCGTGATTGTTGTCAAGGCTGGCGCGGGAGTCTCAATGTGTGTCTGTGAGGACGATGGTGACTTTGGGACAGCACCTGGGGACAGAGCAGTATCTGTGATGTCAGTGTCCCCGTGGCTGATGGTACCCGTAGTTGTGCTGGTGGTCAGCTGTGCCCCCCCGCCTCAAAACAGGTACACATTGCTGCCCAAGGGGGTCCTGCAGATCACAGGACTTCGGGCTGAGGACAGCGGTGTCTTCCACTGTGTGGCCTCGAATATTGCCAGTGTCCGGGTCAGCCATGGGGCCAGGCTCACCGTGTCAGGTGAGGGTCTTTTGCTCTGACTAGTTCTGCCCCTCACCAGCCCCTGGACTTCTCGCTCTCAGATCAATCCCTGTTTAGCTGAGCCCTGGAGACCTTCTCCATTCACAGCGCAGTGCTCCTTGGGGATGGGTTCAGGAGGAATGCAGCCCGCTCTCTGGCTCAGCTCTCTCTGGGAAGCCCTTCCTCTGCTCACCCCAGGGCTCTCCCATTGCTAGAAGGCCCTGCAGGGACCGGAGCGGCAGGATGGAGGTGTGCACGGCCCCAGGACCTAGCATCCCTCTCTGGCCCACAGGACCTGGTGTCCAGGCTAGATCTTGTTCCCTTCTCCCCATGTCCTGGGTTGTGGGCGGGATGAGGTGGGAAGGGTCACAGCTGAAGTTAAAAAACATGGCCTCTTCCTGCCAGGCTCAGGCTCTGGGGCCTACAAGGAGCCAATGATTCTCGTGGGGCCTGAGAACCTCACCCTGACAGTGCACCAGACCGCTGTGCTTGAGTGTGTCGCCACGGGCAACCCGCGCCCCATTGTGTCCTGGAGCCGCCTGGGTGAGCCTACAGCCCCTGCCTCTCCCACCCCTGTCCCACCCCCTGGGAGGGCAGTCTCATCACCCAGCTGTGGGGGGGACTTTGAATCCTGTTTGTTCTCCATGAGGGTCTGTGCTCTCTGGGGCCTTATGGAGGGGTAAGCTTCCCTCTGCTTGGCAGGACTGGGGAGGTCCGCCTGCCGGCTACATTCTCCCTCCCCCTGCATGGATGGCTTAGCTCCCTGGGTTACCTCATCCAGTTGGGCCAGTCCTGCCTTGCTGGCATCAGGCTCTCCAGAAACCCTCAGCAGCTCTCCTTCCCCACGTTCCTTTCCCTCCTGCGTGGCCCTGCCCTCGATACCCTGGCTGTACTCCCCAGCAGTGCAACTCCAGACCCCTCAAAATCTCAGCCAGTTGTCACACCCTGTCTCCAGGCCCCCCAGTCTCTAACCTGGCCCCCTAAATCCCCAGCCTAAATCCCTAGGCAGCTGAAGGAGAGAAATGAAAGGGTGCAGATGGGCCCACATTGTCTGAGCGGAAAGGTCACTAGGGGAAGGAGAGTCTGAAGGGGATGGGGTGGGGTCGCATTCACAAGGAGACTGTGCCACATTGTAGCAGCTGAGTGATCGGGGAAGGAGGGGGCAGCAGGCAGGATAATGGAGTAGATTTCACCACTTCAGCGCCTGAATGGGGAGCTGTCTCCTTGCATTCTGACTGTGCTAATCTGATCCTCGGGTGGGGGGAGGGCCCAGTCCCTGGGAGAGGCTGGAAAGAGTGGCCTCACCATTAGGAGGAGCCCATAGGCACTTCAAGGACCATCTGGTCCAACATTTCCCAAAGCGTACAGGGAGGAAAGAATGGCTTGGTGGTCTAACGTCTAATGACTTTGGGAAACAGATTTAACCAGGTCCCTTTGCTGTGGGACTTCCCAGAGCCTTTATATTAAAGGGCAGTGTGACAGTCCACAAGTGGAATGAAAAATTTGAGCATGGAACTGTTTTCAAGAGAGACAAACCAGGCTGGGAAATGCCCATCTAATCCAAACCCCTTAATTCCCTGGGGGAATGGGACTTGAAGGTTGCCAGTGAAAATGCCAGAATTAGAGCCCAGGTCTCTGCTGCTAGGCAAGTTTTCAGGGCTGCTCCAGCTTCTTCCACAATGCCCTGATGCTTGGGAGGAAGATCAAGGATCCCGGAACATGGGTGGAATGCCAAACAATCTGGACCATTCCTCACTTGCCCTCTTCCACATTCTTCCCCCCACCCGCAGATGGCCGCCCCATTGGGGTGGAGGGCATCCAGGTGCTAGGCACTGGAAATCTTATCATCTCCGACGTGAGGGTCCAGCACTCCGGCATCTATGTCTGCGCGGCTAACAGGCCGGGTACCCGGGTGAGGAGAACAGCGCAGGGCCGGCTGGTTGTACAAGGTACAGAGCTCCCTGGCCCCACAGCCTTCTCCTCCTGCCCCATTTGTTCCTGGCTTCATCACCAAGCCTGGCCCAAGCTCGGGGTGGAGGGGGGGCCAACCCTGGCCCTTGCCCCTCCCCAGGCCTCCAGGCCAAAAGGCATCTCCCTCCTCTCCCCCAGGAAGGCGTGTGCTGAGAAGGGGAATGCAGGTCTTGTCTAGGTTATCGGGCGCCCCTCTGGGTGCCCTTGCCATCCCTCCCCACCCCCCAGTCATTCCCATTTTATACTCTCTCCTGCTTCCCGCACCCCTGTGTTCTTCACACATGTCCCTGTTTCCCTTCACAAACATGTGGCACCTGCACGCTCACACCTGCCTGCACACTCTCAGGTGTTTGTTATTCTCACACTCACACCCCAGCTCCTGCGGCGAGCGCACACGCGCAGGGCTGGTCTCCAATGCGAGGGGGGAGCAAGGGGGGAGGGGCGGGTGTCAGCCTCTGAAGCTGGCCTCCTGTCCATACTCCTGCACGGGGGCTCAACTGTCCCCATGAACTGGGCTGGGATCCCATTCTCAGGAGCTTTCTGGAGTGGTTCCCTCCCAGAGAGCTGGGGAAGGGGTGGGAAAGAGGGGAATTAGGAACTTAAATGCCTGTTTGTTTAGCATTCCATGTGCCGTTAATCTGTCCAAATGAAAGTGATGGAGCATTTCATTTCTCGGGTGTTAATGGAAGCTGGAGGCCTGGGATTGGAGGAGGGGGATATTGCATATAGGGGCAAGGGGAGCTGGTACTGAGGCTCATCCATCTCCCCGTCATTACAGCCTTCGAGGTGCAGCCAAACCTATTAGCACATTTATTTATTTAACAATTTCCTGAACAGGGAGCTCAGCTTGATTGCTTTCGGATACAAATGTCAGTCTTTTAAATAGTCATTAAAATGGAGTCTTCTCCTGGGCCTGCCTCTCTGGGGCCAGTGAGGTGGGGCTTGTCTTCATCTCCTGCAGCCTGGGCGAGGGTGGAGGGCGGGGCCCTACCTGGAGGGTTCTCAAAGGATCTGACTTGCTACGACTTGTGTAGCCCGAACCCACCCTGTCCCCTTGCCCACCCCATCCCTTCACTGTCTTGTCCCCGTCCACCTACCCCTCACGGCTGCTCCTGCTTCTCTCTGTCCCCCACCCCAGCCCCAGCCGAGTTTGTCCAGCACCCCCAGTCCATCTCCAGGCCAGCTGGGACCACAGCCATGTTCACCTGCCAAGCCCAGGGTGAGCCACCCCCTCATGTCACATGGTTGAAGAATGGACAGGTGCTGGGGCCGGGAGGCCACGTCAGGCTCAAGAACAACAACAGGCATGTGTGTGGGGGTGAGAAGGGGGGAGGATGGGGGGAAAGGGGCCTGGATGAATGGCCTGAGCAGGCTCTGTCCTCCTGTGGGGAAAGAGAGCTAAACTGGATCCGGAGGCTTGGGTTTGAGTTCAAGGTCTGCCCCTGACTTAGAGGGACCTCAGACAAGTTATTTGCCTTCTGGAGGGGCTCAGTTTCTCCATCTCTCAAATGGGGTGATATGGCCAGACTTCAGGGATACTCTGGGAGGAGGAAGGGATCTAAGGTTCTCCCTCCCCCTGCAGCACCTTGACAATTTCTGGAATTGGCCCTGAGGACGAGGCCATCTACCAGTGTGTGGCAGAGAACAGTGCTGGCTCCTCCCAGGCCAGTGCCAGGCTAACTGTGCTGTGGGCCGAGGGGCTGCCTGGGCCCCCCCTCAATGTACAGGCGGTCTCCGTGTCATCCACTGAGGTCCGTGTGTCCTGGAATGAACCCCTGGTCAACACCAAGGAGATTATTGGCTATGTCCTGCACATCAGGAAGGCTGCTGGTGAGTGGGAACTCTATAGCCCCTTCTTTTTAGTCCCTGTTGATCATCCCTTTCAATCCTGAGTGTCCTGACCCAACCCCTTCCCACCCTTGTCCTCCCTGCACCTTGGATGCCCTCATCTCACCAGTGCTAGTAGGACTCTCTCACGTGGCTTACTCTGCCCTACCCTTCACCTCCCCAGACCCTCCTGAGCTGGAGTACCAAGAGGCAGTCAGCAAGAGCACCTTTCAGCACCTGGTGAGCGACCTTGAGCCCTCCACTGCCTACAGCTTCTACATCAAGGCCTACACGCCCAGGGGGGCCAGCTCCGCCTCTGCCCCTGTGCTGACCAGCACCCTGGGTGAAGGTGAGGCCTGGGAGCGGCATGTACTAACAGTCCGGGAATCAGCAACAGTGCAGGCAAGCTTGCTCACCACGCTCCACCAGCGGAAGCCTGGCCCCGAGGCGGAGTGGGGTCTGGGGCTACCTGAGGACAGGGCGTCCTTTT
Source organism: Taxidea taxus jeffersonii (assembly GCA_003697995.1). Lineage (NCBI taxonomy): Eukaryota > Metazoa > Chordata > Mammalia > Carnivora > Mustelidae > Taxidea > Taxidea taxus. Next base: position 21,123 of record RCUC01130971.1, read on the forward strand.
CCAATTCACATAAAGGTGTCCTTGTGCAAGCAGAGGCCCTGGGTCAGAGAGGAACTGCCAGGCTCCTGGGGGTCAGGGTCCCTGGGGGCCTGCTCCCTCACATCTCGGCCTTCTCTGCCCACAGCCCCCGCCCCGCCCCCGCTGTCAGTGCGAGTCGTGGGCAGTTCGTCCCTGCAGCTGCTGTGGGAGCCGTGGCCCCGGCTGGCCCAGCACGAGGGTGGCTTCAAGCTGTTCTACCGCCCAGCCAGCAGAGCCTCCTTTACCGGCCCCATCCTGCTGCCTGCAACCACCTCCTCCTACAACCTCAGCCAGCTCGGTGAGCCAGACGCCGGACGCAGACCATGCTGGGGGAGCGGGCAGGAGTATGGTGCCTGGTGCCAGGAGGTGGGGCGCAGGAATTACCTCTGTTGCCCGGCTGCACCAGAGCTGCCGCTGGGGCCTGGGGAGGTCACTCAGCACAGCACTGCCTTTCCCTCAGACCCCACTACAGTGTATGAGGTGAAGCTGCTCGCCTACAACCAGCACGGGGAGGGCAATGCCACAGTCCGCTTTGTGTCCTTGAGGGGAGCGTCTGAGAGGACAGGTAGGTTAGGGAGGGGTTGCGGGGCTCAAAAGTGGTGCTCAGAAAGGGAGGCCGGGCTGGGGGGTGGGCAGGGGCAGGAGGGGGACAGGGACACTGGGAAGGTGGGATCGTGTAACCACACATGGAGCCCTTGAGAACACGGGCCTAGAGCTGAGTTTGAGGTTCGGCGGCATGACATTCTAGCTGTGTGACCATGGGCAAGTTACTTAACCTCTCTGAGCCCCAGTTTTCTCCTCTATAAAACAGAGATAATAATACCTACTTTATAAAGCCGTGGTAAGGGTGAAATAGTCCTTTCATCAATGGTGTAAAAGTGTTATTCCCAGTATTGGGCACAAAGTTAGTACTCAGTAACTTATAAAGAGAGCCAAAAAAAGTTGGGCCAGAGTCCCAAGGGCAAAGGGGATGTAGACATGGAGGCGGGTACAGCTGAGGAAGAAGGAGTCCCCAGAAGCTGGGTGTCCAGAGGGGCCTCAGGCCAGAGAGCCACAGCTCCCTCCCTTCCCCTGCCCATAGCCCTGAGCCCACCGTGTGACTGCCAGAAGGAGGAGCCCAGCAACCAGACGTCCACCACAGGCATCGTCATCGGCATCCACATCGGGGTCACCTGCATCATCTTCTGTGTCCTCTTCCTCCTCTTTGGCCAGAGGGGCAGGTGGGTCCCAGGCAGGAAGGTGGGGGTAGCCCGGAGAAGGCCTTGGCACAGGGGAAAGCAGAGTTGGAGCTCACTGTGTCCAGCCTTCTGTTTTTGCTCCCCCACCCCAAGGCCTCCCCCTAATTCTTGGCTCACCCCTTAGGGTCCTCTTGTGTAAGGATGTAGAAAACCAGCTCTCCCCTCCTCAGGGCCCCCGGAGCCCAAGGGATCCTAGCATCCTGGCACTGAATGGGGCGGGTCAGGGAGAGCGGGGCCAGCTGGGCCGAGATAAGAAGCGTGTGGACTCGAAAGAACTGGAACAGCTGTTCCCCCC